>MU690481.1:24615-38056 GCA_026770625.1 Nicotiana glauca
AAAGTCAATGAAAATGGGGTAGGGATTTTACCTGTAGAAATGGAGATGAAGACACTTGCTTTAAAATTTCCCGGACCAGATAATTTGAGGAACAAATTTTTGAAGAAAAGGAACCTTCTCTCAAGAACCCCTCCTCCCTCTCTCTTATTTTGTTCAGAAAATAAGTAAAAATGAGGGGTTAGGGTATTATATTAGAAAGGGGGTCAGGTTTTAAATTTTAGAAAATGGAAGTCCGGGTAAGATCTGCGGTGGCACTATGCGACCGCATAATTGAAATGCGGTCCGCATATTGGACCGCAGAATTGACCCCAAATCACTGGACATCTTTGCCTGGGTATGCGGCGGAAATGCGGTCCGCATACTGATTATGCGGTCGTATAATGGACCGCATTTTCAACCTCAATTTAGACCAACTCTCTGATTCACTATGCGGCAGGAATGCGGTCTGTATATCGATTATGTGGGCACATAATGGACCGCATTTTCAACACCAACTTAGACCAACTCTCTGATTCACTATGCGGCAGGAATGCGGTCTGCATAGCTGATCTGCGACCGCATTCTTGGCCACATAAATGACAATTTTCTGGAAAATTGATTCTTTTAATTTTTAAAGGCTTAAATCACTACCAAGGGTCCGAACCGTGAAGAGCAAGCTCGCCGCGAAGAATTCTACACATTCCTAACACATATTCAGAGTCGACACCACGAGTTATTAAGTTTTGAGACCAAAAAATTATTTACGGGTCCTTACAATGACATACATAGGTCTTATTCAAATTCTTACAATACCGACACGACGGATGAGCTCTATATAAATTCATAACACCGCCGAATCAACAATTCATTGGGTCTATACTTCTGGCAAGAACTATCACCTCATTCGGAACCAAACAATGGTCTTAGCCTCTTAATTTACTTCATATACTCAGATTGTACTGATCTCGAATTCAATGATCTCTTCTAACCCATTACGAAATGCTCAGGCAATAAGCCACCCCAGACATAACCAAAAGCCGCATATGATGCCCCAATATGCCAATAAGCTGCCAATTCGAACGCGATACAAAAAAAAGAACTCTGGAAGGAATTACCAATCCCAATCACTAATACAGACTTTCCTTAGAAAAAAAGAAGCAAGGCATACAAAATAGCATATAGAAAACTATACTCAACATCACACTGTTGCGGCGTGCAACCCGATCCAGATAACATACCAATGGCGGCGTGCCACCCGATCCACACATAGATCTCACATAAGGAGATGCACATTGAACGGAATTTGCTCATTGCAACAAAATACCGAGTATCGCTCGTAAGCATGCTAAGTGCATAATAATATCTCTGAGGGACATATAGCGTTATAAGCTACAAAACTCAAGCACAACTGAGGTGCGATGTACAGTCTGAATTTCAAGAGCCAAGATGCTCATATAATATCATTCCTACGCGGATTCTCAACACATAGCAATTTCTCAAGCCGTCTCACAACTCACACAGCGCAATGAATCACTACGCAAAATATATTACAACAAAACGTCAACCTAACTACTCCTCCATGAGGACCGAGTTACTAAAATGCACACATCTGTCCGGGTATAGAGCTATTATTCACATTAAATCTATCCGCTGATTTCAAGCTGATTCTGATCACACTGAACTAGTCTGTAACCTTTCAAAGGTCCATAATAACTCCCATTTTTATCATAACAAACAAGAATAACCATCACAATCGGAGTAATCCTCCCCAGTTCACAACCCAATATGCCAAGTTCCCTCCAGGCATGAATCTTCAATTTAACGACACCATCACAAACTTCATACTTGGTTTACATCTTTAATCAATCAAGTGATCACATGCCACACTTATATAATCTTCTCGCGGGACACACTCCCACAACCTACCACAAACATAACTCGAGCGCACCTCCAAACCACCGGTCGCACTAACGCTGAAGAGCAATCAAGAATCATTAATTAGGACGCAAAATAATTTTTACAAAACACCGATCTTAGGTGATGCTGAAGAAAATACCAATTTACTGTAAATATCGAAACTTATCTCCTGCTCATCCGAGCTCATGACATCTTGTCAAAAATTTTCCTTCACTCGTGCCATTCTCGGCCCAATTTCCACGACCATAACTAATTCACCAGCATGCATCAAATCGGAACTAACATAGTACATAACCGTACAATCCTCTAACCAATAGCAAGCTCCCCAACTTGGCTCGAAGCCATAGATCACAACACACTATACTCATAACGTATATACTCCACTGTTGCCTCAATACCATAGTGAGGTTAGACTCAAACCCTCTGTAAGCTTGTGTAAACACATTTCATCTAGTACTTCAACTCTTTGGCAATCTCACAACAGTTAAACTCACTCTCTTAAGTGAACAAAAAATTTCAAACTTCAACACTTACAATTCATTTGCACATGAGATCTTATGTCATTCACATGAGGATCACACCGCCTCAGCACACTTCGCGGGAGATAACCCACCTGGTTCGCCTTAATATTAGATTTTCATATACCTTCCACCGCCATAAACATTATGCAGTCAGTTGATCTTCCTGAGTCTGTACTCATACCGCAACATGAAATTTACTTCACTCCCAACTAGGAGTCATGAAAAGATTCTTCACACGCCCATAACTCGGGCTATAACTTGAATCAAGATAGACTTCAAGAATCTACTAATTCTTCCTTCATTGAACAGACCCCTTCTCTTCGTTTCCAATTCATATAGATACGCATCGTAGTACTAACATACTCCTCACATAGCCACAACCATCATTTCCACTAATGGGGACACTACCGAACATATAAGTTCAAAAACACTTGTTCACACAATCAGCACCTCGACGCTCCAGCCATAGGCAAAGATCCAACCTCAAGTCCTCCAGACTGGCCCACCATAAACTCACAGAGATTACACCTTACCCCTCGATCGGGGAATCACAAGCCATCGAGTCACATCTGATACTGAGCGCTCATTCACGCATACAAACGCGTGGAAGGAATTTCAAAAATTTCTTTTCAAGATGAATCAAGGACGCACGATATGAATTCAAGAATGTGAATTTTTTTTCTAAAGGTTCTGCAGCCTCTCGAGGATAAATACAGACGTCTCTGTACCGATCCGCGAGACTCTACTAAATCGGCTCATGACTCGCGAGACCAAGTAACCTAGGCTCTGATACCAACTTGTCACGACCCCAAACTCGGTCTTGATGGCACCCGACACACTACTAGGAAAGCCTGACCATTCAACAACATTATCCCAAATTCTTAATCAAATTATAGATAAATAACACATGGAATTACTAAGTCATTACTTTCAATTTTATAAATAATAACAAAATCTGCGAAAGTTAAATTAGAATACCACAACATAGCCCAATAGAATCCGGTGTCATGAACATGAGCCTCTAATACAGAATATCCACCTATTACAAGTCTGTCTAGGAAAAATACGGAATAAAAGGATAGAGATAGATGGGAGAGATCAAGGTTGTGAACGCCATGCAGCTACCTCGATACTCCAGGATACTGTTGCTCAGCTAATCAAATCCTCACTCAGCCTGAATTGTACCTGGATCTACACACAAGGTGCAGGGAGTAATGTGAGTACTCCGACCCAGTGAGTAATAAACATAAATAAAGGCTGAGAATAAGAAATCATGGAAAAATACAAGGTAAACTATAACTGGCAGTTTAGAACGTCAAATAGTGAAGCAACAAGTCAATGAAATCATAGTACAGATACGAAGGCAGGTATAACAGATAAAGAACAATGCATGAGATGCAATGCAATGCATATGACGGTACACTCTTGTACTCACTGCGGCGTGCAGCCCGAGCCATCCATTTATTTATCATCGACGACGCTCACTGGGGGTGTGTACAGACTTCGGAGGGGCTCCTACAGCCCAAGCGCAATATCAAGTCATCTCGTGGTATCAAATCTAGGCCCTCGGCCTCATATCCATATCACTATAATCCACCTGACTCTCGGCCTCAATATCGATGTACTCAACCAGGCTCTCGGCCTCAATATCAATGTAATACTGCTGCAGCGCGCAGCCTGATCCATGCTCAGTCTAGAAACTATCATAATCCCCTAGGGCATTATAAAACAGTGGCTCTCAGCCCAAAAATATCATTTAGAAATATCATTTAAGTTTTCAAATATTAGGAAGATGGCTGAGTTTGCAAAATAGTATTTAAAACCTTTGACTGAGATCAAATGATATGCAAAGTATGCGAAAGCAGTGATATCAAACCCTGAAGGATTCAAATAATTGGAAAGAAGCCCAATTGTAACAATTAAATCCATGTAAGGATGATTCTCAATTTAGTTCAAGTAGAAAACACGGTAAAAACATCTCTCGGGACGGACCAAGTCACAATCCCCAACGGTGTTCTACCCTACGCCCGTTATCCGGCGTGGAAGTCACCTCAATATAGTGTTACGATGTGAAATTCTGGGGTTTCAAACCCTCAGAACATCATTTATATCAATTACTCACCTCAAGACGATCAAAGTCTAGCTCGCTATGCCCTTACCTCTCAAATTAGCCTCCTCGTGCGACGAATCTGCTCAAAATTACAACGAATATGTCGCATTAAGCTAAAGAGACAATACCCAATCAAAAGCAATCAAAAAATATCAAAATTCAGGAATTTGACAAAACCCGAGCCCCAAGCCCACGTCTCGAAACTCAGAATTTTTTTACGTCATCGGGTTCCTTATCTCGCCACGAGTCTATACATACAAAAATCTCTCAATTCGAACCAAAAATGGTCCCTCAAATCCCAAATTTAGAATTTCAATTTCAAGCCCTAATTTCTTACAATTTGGCTATATTTTCATGAATTTCAAGTATGATTTCACAATATAATCATGTATTTAGTTCATAGGACTTAACTCCAATCACTTCCCGTCAAAACCCTTTCAATTCCCGTCCAAAAGCTCTCAAGGTTGCTCAAAGATGGTGGAAAAATGGGTTTGGTTCGCATTGGAGCTCCTGTCCGGTTACTGTAGCTAACCCTGTGCGATCGCATTGGAGCTCCTGCCATCACATAGAACAAAATTCCCCGACACTGTAGCTAACCCTATGCGATCGCATAGAACAAAATTTCAGGGCACTATAGCTAACCCTATGCGATTTCATAGAACAAAATTCCTGGGCACTGTAGCTAACCTTATGCAATCGCATAGAGCAAAATTGCTCTGCACTGACTGCTGCATTTCTGCAGCATTTTCCAACTTCAAAAATTCCCGTTAGCCATCCGAAATCACCCCGAGGCCCCCGGGACCTCAACTAAATGCACCAACATATATTAAAACATTATCCAAACTTGCTCCAATCATCACAACACCTCAACTAACACTAAAATCATCGAATTCAAGCCTAAGTTCTTTTAAAATTTCTAAAACACGCATTCGATCGAAAACCCAACCAAACCACGTCAAAATGACCTGAAATTTTGCACACGCATCCCAAATGACTTAACGGAGCTACAACAACTCTCAGAATTTCATTCCGACTCCCGGATCAAAATCTCACCTATCAACCGAAAATCGCCAAAATACTAACTTCGCCAATTCAAGCCTAATTCTACACCGGACCTCCAAAATTACTTCCGATCACACTTCTAAGTCAAAAATCATCCCCCGAAGCTAATTGAATCATTGGAATTCAAACTCGTCCACACAAGACATTTATAATTAAGCATAATAAAATAGGTAGTGGATAAAATAGGGCGGTAACTCACGAGACGACGGTCAGGTCGTCACAAATAGAACCCTCTATTTATAGAGAGAGAGTGACTTAGCCACCAAGTAATGAACCGTAGAATCTCTCTAAATATAGATATTCACCATAAATAAAATTATATTTATAGCACTCCCCCTTGAATGTCTATACAACAGATAATATGCCTCGTTAAAACTTTAAATAAAATAAAATCCAGTTGGAAAAAAATTATAGAGAAGGAAAAGAGTACACATACCTAACAATACGCCTTCCGGTTGCCTCATTAAGAACCTTACAAGGAAAACCGAGTAGGACAAAATCTTGTAAGAGAAAAAAGAGTACAACGCGTATTAACTCCCCCTGATGAGAGCATCAATTTACATCTTTAAGCATTTGCATTCCAATCTTGTGCACCAGCTTCAAAAGATCTTTGGTAGATATTTGATAAACAAATCAGCCATATTAACTTGAAATTTTTTTCACCTTGAAATCATCATCCCTAATATATGTATTGTCTTCATATGATCTTGTTGGAATCTTCAGTTCAATATCTTCACATAGAGGTGAAAACTCTTGCTATCATATTATCATGCTTATAGTTATAACAAGATACATTTGTGCACAAATTGCACTAAGAAAGTGGTACTTCAAGATCTAGAATTGTATATGCTTCAAGCAACTTAAATCCTTAATGGATTATCATATAAGTTAAGTCATATAAGCTATATAATAGACTTTAGATGCATATCAAGTTTTCATATCATGTTAGACATATAAGATATCGAAAACTGATTGCACATACCATTGACTTTACACTTTCAAGTGTTTGAACTACATGTTCAAAACAACATGTCTTTCATATGAAACCAATTCCATTTAAAATTGTTTCTCCAGACTTAAGATCCTCAAATATATTTAGCGCTATCATATATGTCATCGACGGACATTTTATATGTGATCTTCGATATCATTTGCCTCCTTTATCTTCTTTATCAAGAAGTTTATTTGAAACTGATTTGTCTATATGCTTTAAGCATACCATAGAATTTGTCAATCTAGGACTTAATATGAGCATTAGCAATGAGAATATAGCTACTTTCTTTGAATCGGCAAATGTGTCTAGCATGATTTGCAATATATTGCAAATGAATTATCATTTTATGAACTTCAAGTTCATGTTATTTTATTCGAGGATCTAGATGTACAAATGATAACTCATTCCACGTAACTTTTTCTCAACAGTTTATCATGTCTCCCCCTCATGTTAGAAAAACTAACTTGTTTCCTCAACTTTGAGAACCCATATTTGTGTGTTATGGTGTTAATCAAAATATACACCGCACATCAATAATAATAAGATGGGATTATTTGGTTCCTGACCCTGAACAACTTGTGAGGGGAGAAAATATTATATTTTCGTATATAATGTATATAAAACTAATAAACAAAACTTTCTTCTCGTAAGCAATAGTTTAGCTATTAAGTGGAGACACTCAATAAATTATTTTGCTAAACCAACTATATATGATGTAAACCAACTTATTAAGATAAACTATATTGAATAAAAATTCTGGAAATTATGCTCTAAATCAAATTATTGAGCAAGTTACCTCGCAAATACCATGTTACGGATTAATAATAATTGCATATGTAACCATCTCATAGATGCATCTTATGTGGTATATATGGTAAGTGAATGGGCCCATATTCACCTTTGATATTTCCAGCATTCATTGGATTCAATCCCAATTTTAGTCGATCTTTTAATTAATAAGAATAAGCAACATAAGATAATTCGTAAAGAACTTTCTAGTTCTTTAATATTTACCCATATGAGTTCTCTTTTATTTTTGCAAATCATACCTATATTGATATGGCTAAACTAGTTCTGCCAATTGGATAAATTATCAATATTGATAAAGTTTGTGCAATTATCAATAAACTCAAAGTTTATTATGATATGGGCTTTATATCAATAAGCATCCACCTTTTTGTGGTATTCTTTTATTTGTGTAGTACAAACTGGAGAATAAAGCGGGTAACTTTTCACATACATATTATCCCGCAATAAATTATAGAAATAGAAGATATCAAATCTTTTCTTTATTTATAGTCTCAATATAACCAACCGCTTTTGCGTATACTTTGAAAACTGAATAAGTTTCTTTGAGACTTACTACAACACAATACCTTATTGGTAATCAATTGTGTTTCTCCAAAAATAGTATAATTGGCTCTTGCAGAATTCTCAATTAATTTTGTAGTACCACATATTCATCAACATCCATATGGTGAATCTCTTTTAAAGAGAAAATTATAAATTATGGTCATTGTCAAAATTATATGCAGGATCTGTTTCTTGCATTACTGTTATCCTTTATTAATCACATTGCCAAAATATTTTGGCGTACAATAGGTACGTGACCAATGACCATTCATGCCATAATAATGATATTATTTTCTAATATCCCCTCAAACCTCATTCTAGAGGTGAGTGTGGTATATTCACTACCACTATCACGTTTATATTCTTCCAAGAATAAATATGTATTCATTGTCACACCTCCTTTTACCTACACCCGCAAGGGGTATACGAGAGTTTTTTCAATTAAATGACAATCAAAACGGGATTGATTTATTTATTAATTCTTATGAGTCGCCACTTGGGATAATTTATGGTGTCCCAAGTTACCGGTTCAAATCCCGAATCGAGAAAAAGATTGACTCTGTATTACAGTTCGCGAACACAGAAATTCGGGTAAGAAATTATGTTAACCTGGGAGAAGGTATTAGGCATTCCCGAGTTCCGTAGTTCTAGCACGGTCGCTCAATTGTTATTATTGGCCTATTATCTGATTTTTAGTACATGTTAGCCTATGGTGCAATTTTAATCCTTTAACCACTTTTATTCATTTAAAATAAATTACAATGTCATTTAAAATATGTCTTTGGACCACACCATATGAAATGCACTCGCAATCTGAAATATATTTTACTCAACGATATTAAAATTTGGATTTGGGTCACATGAAATGCTCACCCGAGTTTAGGAAGGTAATATTATTAAAATAACGTGCCAAAAGCAACTACGCATTTTTTAACTTCGCGAGGTCCATAAAAACTTTGCTAAATGGCGTGCCTCGATTTATAAGGGTAAAACGAAATTAATTAAAATGAGGTCCATGCAATTGTCATTTTTTTATTTGGCATGGTACTCCTCGACTTATTCTAACCAAATGTATTATAAGATATGGCTCGCCCCAATTATTTTAAAGGAATTTGGCTAATGGATCAAAGTGTGTAAGAAAATCACGAAGCCTGCTCTACTGATTGGCCAAGCTGGGGGAATTGGGCCAACGATGGCCATCAGCATGAAG
This sequence comes from Nicotiana glauca, assembly GCA_026770625.1. NCBI lineage: Eukaryota > Viridiplantae > Streptophyta > Magnoliopsida > Solanales > Solanaceae > Nicotiana > Nicotiana glauca. Next base: position 33,762 of record MU690481.1, read on the forward strand.
GCTATAATGTGCGACAAGAAAAACGCCTACAACAAAGCCCAAACCCTTTTTTATTTCCAAATGCCTTCAAGTTTTTGGGCCTGAATTAAGCACAGTCCTAACAGAATAGAGGACAACGGTGGCATTGCTCAGGAATCGAATCCCTGATGAACCAAAATCAATTTAAGCTCCCAAAGTCAGGAGTTTTAATTCCAAGCACCATAAGACCCAAAAGTGCAACACTCCTTGACATAGCAAGAATGACTTAAGCTAATTGAAACATAAAGTGCACAAAAATTTCAAACATCTCATGTTAAAACAATTGAAGCTTTTGAAAGATAATTTTGAAGTTTGCTAAAATTACCCAAATGTCTAACAGTGCCTCAAACAGGATAAGCTATTGAATTCAGATCTTATTCAAAACTTCACACTAAAACATAGCTAAACATTCTTGATTTTACTACGCACTCAATCATATAACAACCATCCGAATTAACCTAAAATTACTGACATTCGCAAATCACAGCACCTCTTTCACTCTTAGACATTCTCAAACAAGACTAAACCAACAAAAGAAAAAAAACTTAATGACTTCAGCTTTCAAACACATGCTCAATCTTAACTATAGTAACTTTGTGATTAACAAAACATTCAAGCAAGCTGAACTTAAAACATATTCATGGATCTTAAAATTGATGGTCACTTCTAACAACAATAGAACCTAGGAATTAAACAGACGAAAATCAGCAAATACTACATAATAATCCCATTACAGCTTCAATATAAAACTCAAAACAAGACAATCTGAGAAAGAAACATGTTGAGATAAAAAATCGACAAAAAAAAACTGGAAAAGAAACTAAAAATAGAGAACATCTGATAAATAAACAACACAATCATCATTTTTCTTCACCAAAAACACTTCATGATCCATTCCTTACATGCTTAATACTCAGAGATATGTACTTGGAGATGGAAGGAAACAGAGAAATAAGGAATCAATGGTTGAGCAACAATAGAACAGTAGCAGAAATCAATCCGAACAAAACCAGCTCAATCCTAGAAAATGATGTGCAATAATCAACAAAGAGCGACCAGAACTTCAAATCAAACTCTTAAACCACCCAAAATCAAACCATATCAACCCCAGATAAATCAGAAATCATTTTAGGAATTGGAAATCTAAGAAATAACAAAAAAAAAAACTCAATGAAACAGTAACTTTCAGTGGAATTCTTAGCCATCTTCTTTTCAGAATTTTTTTAAAACTCTTTTATCTCTTTTAAGCTCTATCTCTATCTTCCAGGATTTTTAAGTAGTTCTTCTTTTAATTCTTATTTTGCAGTATTTTTCAGTGTGTTTTTTTTCTCCTTCTCTCCTTCTCTCTCTCAGCCTTTAAATAGGCAGTGATTTAAGTGCATTCCCCATTACCAATTCCCTTTCTCCATTTTTAATTAATTCCACTCAGATTTTAGTGCATTCTTAACCCTACCGCTTAATAGAAACTTCCTAATTTAATTATTGATAGATTTCCTTCAATCAAACCCCAAAACACCCTTACAGCCCCTTTTTTACATTCATGGAAAATCCTCTGGTCCAAAACAATCGGGCTTCTTTGAATCGAGTCATAAGTGATGCAAAAGGCCCAAAGTTGATCTTAAACCAATCAAAACCGAACATTCGAAGCTCAATTTTTGACCCAAACCATACCAAAAACAAATCGACAATATAAGAAGTAAGCAATTTGATCATTTTTTAATATTAACTCGACACTTGTGGATTAAAAATGAAGGCAAAAAGATCAATAATAAAAGAATTAACAAAAATAAAATTAACCCTAAGTCCGTTTGATAAAATTAAATAAAATTACTAACAAGTACATGCTATCTAATTTTCACTAACTGGTCGAAAAGAAAAATGAAACAAAAACAAGAAGAATGAGAAAGAGAATAAAGGAGATGAGGAAAAGAAGAAAATAAAGAAACGAGAGGAAATGAACAGAAATACCCAAAATAGATAGACGGATGGTTGGCTTGAACAGACCTCTGACACCCTCCGATTTTGACCGAAATGAGTTTTAATCATGTGTTCTCAAACGAAAACACATGAATAAAACCCCTTCCAACTTCAAATCTTCAAAACATTCCATTGATTTAAGTTTTGGAAACTTAGGGTTCGAGTCTTTGATCTAATATTTGAGAAACTCTGCGGGGATTTGAAATAAACGGAGTGGGGATTCGAGATAAGGGGAGTGAGGTGGTTGTTTGGTGTTATTTGGTGGTGAACAGAAGTGGTGCCCCCACCCTAAGGTGGTAGGGAATGGTGGCGGCGTTAGGGTTTTGGAGACAATCTCTGAGAGAGAGGGGTGTGAGAGAGATGAGTGGCCGAGGGGGGATTCAAGTATATTAAATGGGGTAATTAACGTGAGCCGTTGGATGTGGATGAAATCAACGACTCAGATCAAAGGCCGTTAAAACAGCATCGTTTGGTTTTAAAAAAATGGACCGGGTCTGGTCTTGTTTGGGGCGGGTTTAGCCGGGTTTTCGGTTGGACTAGGGCAGAAATTGGTTTGGGCTTAAAGAATTGGCCCAATCTTTCATTTCCTCTTTTTCATTTCTTTTTCTAATTCTTTTAAAATTAAAAATTAAAAAAATTAATTCTTAACCGAAAATTATCCTAGAAAATTAATTAACCCTAATAACAATTACCATCAATAATTAAGAACCAAGTTAAAGGAAAAACTACCAAAGTTGAAAAATTAAAATTAAAAGTGCAAAAATAACTATTTTTATGATTTTTTTCAATTTTGATAAAATAACTAATTTACTACTTAATTCCAAAAATAAAAATTTAAATCCTAAATACAAATGCAACATATTTTTTATATTTTTATTAATTAAATAAAACAAACATGCACAGAAAAAATGCAAACAATAACAGAAAATGCCACAAACATCCACAAAATTGCAAATAATGGAAAAATTATTTCATTTTGAATTTGTGAGAGTAATTCATATAGGGCAAAAATCACATGCTCACAGCTGTCCCTCTTTGCTCGGAAACGTGAAGAGTTCTCATGCAAAGATAAAGTGAGCGGGTACGAGCGATTTTTGCCCGTTTGAACATTCCATGGGAAGCATTTTTTGAAAGAATCTGACAGAACCTCTTCTTCAAAGGCTTCCTACACATCCTTGGCTATAAAGGAATCAGGTTAGTGTAGTTCGGGAAGTTTCGGTAGCTGAGACTATCATGAAGCTGTGATTTCACTGTTGTTGTTGTTGTTGTTGCTGCTGCTGCTCACTGATCTCCTTATTACACCATGACAAAAATAAAGAATCTAGACTAAACTATGATCTATGCATTACAAATATTTATTCTATATCCGCAAACTTGATTTTGTGATTCATGTTGCCTCGTTGACTTGTATTTTCCAGCGGAAGTTCCTTTATTGCATGTCTTGAGTGATATTCTGAGATGCTTTCCCTTTTCTTCAATTAACCCTAATAACAATTACCATCAATAATTAAGAACCAAGTTAAAGGAGAAACTACCAAAGTTCAAAAAGTAAAATTAAAAGTGCAAAAATAATTATTTTTGTGAATTTTTCCAATTTTTATAAAAATAACTAATTTACTACTTAATTCCAAAAATACAAAGTTAAATTCTAAATGCAAATGCAATATATTTTTGTATTTTTCGTTAATTAAATGAAACAAACATGCATAGATAAAATATAAATAATAACAGAAAATGCCACAAAAATCCACAAAATTAGAAATAATAGAAAAATTATTTTATTTTGAATTTGTGGGAGTAATTCATATAGGGAAAAAATTACGTGCTCACATTCATAAATCAGATGTTGTCACATTCATATCATGAATGAACCATAATCATCTATATGTGCTTTATGAAATCTCATTTCAAATTGATGACAAATATTACTTCCATAGAGACGTATTATAATTTCGTCTATTGCCACGTCCACATCCATTGATAAAATCACGATAATATTTTTGTCTTCTTTAATACTAATCATATATTGTTATCACATTCTCTAAAGGGAATGAGCATGGAGAAAATTCAATGGGGCGAGTTTTCAATTCTTTTCCCACAATCATGCATGAATTCGATCATGGCAAGACGGAGAAATTTTACCACTTCAGGTGGTTATTGTTGACACCCAACTTTTTCCTATATATTTTTATTATGCAAAATACTTTGAAAACAATATATATATATATATATATATATATATATATATATATATATATATATATATATATATATATATATATATATATATATATATATAT
>MU690481.1:38993-68998 GCA_026770625.1 Nicotiana glauca
TGTGTGTGTGTGTGTGTGTGTGTGTGTGTGTGTGTATAAGCATGTCCAAATATTTATTATTTTTCCATAATTTTTAAAGGTTTTAAAATCGATTTATTTCCCTTTTTCATCTTTAAAATATTAATAATTATGTCCAAAATTATTAGTTTTGGTGATTAATTTATTGGATATTTATATTTATACAAAAATATGGCTAAGGTAATTTTGCATATTTTTGAAATTTTATTTAGTATTTTTTTAAAGTTAATTGCATATAATTGCAATATTAGCCTTTTTAAGATTTAATTGTATTTTATATTTATAAAATTAATTTCTATATTTTAAAAAATTTATTTACATGCTATGAACCATTTTAGTGCTTTCAATTTATTTTCATAAATTTATTTACTATTTTTTATAATTTAAAAAGGGGGAAATTGGCTATTTAAATAACAACCCATTTGTATTTAATTTTTAGCCTAAAATTAACCCCAAATCAGACCCAATTTTCCCGGCCCAATTTCAATTAAACCCGACCCCAGCCCAATTTCAACCAACCCAAACCCGGATTCCCTACCTACCCTTTTAATCCAGGTCGTTGATCATTCAGATCAACGGCCACCGTTCACCCTTCCTAAAATAAACCTAAACAACCCCTTACCCTAATTTATTTTCCACAAAATACCGCTCTTGAATCCCTCTTCTCTCAATTCTCTCTGCAGCCTCACATAAACTCTAGTCGTCGCCACCACATTCTACCCTAATTCCTTTTAATCCCTACCTAATCCATGGACTCCCATGGCGTTTTGAGACGTGTAGTCGTCTCCTATGTTTACTGGTTACATATTTTTGTGATTCCATGGACAAATCTCAAAGACATCTGGTCCAGTCCTTGCTCGACTTCGATCTTTCGTCTTGTTCCGGCCATCTATGGTTGTTCAAGTTGGATCCTTGACTTTTCCGGCTAGATCGATAACTTTCAAAGTCTTTCTCACTTTTTTTCTGGATTCTCTGAAACCCTAGCTTTAAGGTATTTGGATCTTCTTTCAGATCTATCTTAGATCTGTGCACGAACTTCTTAAGTGTTTCTCGAAGGTTCTTTGATTTTCTTTCAAAATGACTCTCCGTTTTTCAATGATTAGGGTTTTCTCTTAAATTTTTTCTTAAAAATCTCTTCTTTAATTTTTATGATGTGATTATGCTATGTTCAAACGGCTTGGTTATGATTTCCTTCTACTTGATTCTGCATGTTGAAAACCCTAGGTCTTTTGGTCTTATCCGATTTCTGAAACTGTCCTTGCTTGTTTGAGTGTATACTTGTTCGATTAAGTTCTTTGTCTTTGTTTGACTTATCTGATTCTGAGTTATTGTCATCTCTTAAACTCGACTACTGTCGAAGCCCTAATTTCATAAAAGGTTTTCCTCACTTGTTACTGTAAGACCTTTACTTGTTTCTGACTCTCTTACTTGTTACTATGTTATTCTCCACTTTTGTTTCTATGTGACTACTTGACCTACTTGACTACTGTACTTCAAATAGGTCTCTTTTACTACTGAATCCTAGCTTACCCCTACTACTATTATATGTTTGTGTTTCTTCTTTTTGTCAAAATGTTTGACCTTGCATGCATGTTTGTTCCTTGCTATTTATATGTTGAGGTGTAGAATCATGAGCCTTTGTTGATTGATTCTGACTCCCTCAATGTTGCGACTGATTGCAAACGGTTTTCTTATGAGCCCTAATTTTATTCTTTTGCTTAAATTGATTGATTCCCCTCCTTTAATTACTGTGATGTTTTTACCTTGAATCCTTTTTCCAAAATTAAGCATATTTTTGTACTTAGACTCGGTCGTTTACTTCATACTTTAATTTGCCCCCTTATATGGCAATAATCAATCTGTCCTTAAACTGATTTCTTTCCTTAATTAAACTTGTTAGTATCCGTTAAGAAGTGATTCCCTAATTAAAGGGAATCACTTGTGCTAATTGATTCTTATTGTGATTATTTCCATATTTGTGTTAAAGCTTTACTTATTAACTTATTCTTCACTCGTTTTCAAAACTATAAATACCCTACCCTCCCTTCTTTGAAAAAACAATTTGAGTTCAGAACACACACTTACACTCAAAATTCTTTCTTTTCTCTATTACTACTTGTGCTACTATTTTGTCTAACCGGCTGAAAGACAAGGCTAGACTGTGGAATCTTGCTTACTTTTCCTTTCTGCACTTTGCTTCTCTACTGGTATGTACTAGTTAATTTTCGAGCCTCAACAACAACATGCTTTCTTTAGTTGCTTTAGTTTCTCATTCTTGTCTTCTTCTGCTTATGTTTCTGCAGTCAAGATATGTTACTAGCATGCTATAATATGTTCTCTTCCACTTTTAAATTAGTGCTTCCCTATGTGTGAATTCTGTCAATCACTTGTCGTGTATTTTCTACCTTATGAATCCCAAACCCACATATCCCCTATATGTGTTTGTGTTCCTTTGGCTGGTTTGTGGCCATGCTAGCATAAGCTATTGTTGTGCATGACCAAACCAGACCCATGATGGGGTCATACAATGTATCCCTACAATCCCTTTCCCCTTTGAATGATTGATGATTCTGTGTAGTTTGAGTTTCACTACTACAACTGTTTTCAAATCACCCTTACCACTTACTATTTCCAACGTAGTTTTAAAATCTCTTTTAAACTATGTTTTGCACTTCCACTATACTCTTAGAATCTAGGTTTTGCCCCTCTTGTGTGAGCCTTGCCTTGGGACCCTTGAGCTCCCTCTGATCTTGGACACATAAGGGCTGGCCCTTCCACACTGCACTCATTTTGTTTGGTTATGCAATCTGGGTGTGATCACTGCCCAGGATCCTTCGAGGTCCTTAGGGAACTCTAACACACCCAGTTATGAGAAAGGCTTTGAAGTATTGGCATTGAAGTGGTTCATTACATAACTCAGAGAGGAGGCCAAGATCAAGCTTCCTTTGGTTGTAATTTCTTATTTCTACATTTCTTTTGTATCCTAATCATTTGGTCCGTAATAATTTGTAAACAATATCGGGGTGATTAGTGAAAAGGGTGGGTAGTTGTATGTTGTGGGTAAATTGGGTAGATAACATGCCTATAGGGTCTATCTTAATTCCAAACGTGGCCAGTTAGATATCATACCTATAGGATCTGCTCTAGTTTAAAATAAATTTTGCATGCTTCACTTTCACACAATTAGAAACCATGTCTATAGGATCTAACTGGATTTAACAATAAAGATTATGCCTATAGGGTTAAAATAGATTGAAGTTCAACTTTCATTACATCATGTATCCAGATTCGTTTCCCTTAGAAATCATGGCTTTAAGTCCAAAGTCAGCTTTTAATACTTAGATATCATGCATATAGGATCTAAATAGCTATAATAGAAATCATGCCTATAGGATGTAAAACCAGTCCCGTTGGAGAAGCCGTTTAGTTCACGTTGTGTACTCTAAATTGGATTAGTTAATTAATCTGCCATTTCTCTAATAAGTTTTTGAAACACTACCTTGACTAATACTATTAGAAAGCATGCTAATAGGATCTCAAAGTTATTTTTTTAAAATTAATCACTGCTCCACTTCATTTCTTAATCAATATAGACATCATGCTCATAGGATATCAATATTACGCCTAGGCAAGCCTTAGGAAATAATAAGCACTAGAACCGCTTTTGTTTAGTTATCAACTGATACAACCAATAGACATGCCTGATTCAGACTTTTTTTCTGAGTTATATAAAGAATCTGATTCTGACTCAAACACCTTTAGGATTTAAAATTCAGACCTTAAATGTGTTTAAGTCATTATGTTTATATGTATTATTTGCGGAGGTATACCTGAGCCTTTAATTATTTATATGTTTCCCCTATAAATGCAGTTCTACTTGTTTTGTATGTTGCCTTAGCATTTTTACCTTTAAACCTAAGGGCCTGTCTAGAACCTCCCTCTTATAGGAATAGGAGTCCTAAAATTCCTCCGGGACTGATAGGAATGGGACGGGTAACAACATGCAATAGAGGTTGAGACCAATCCTCGCTTTAATACCTTCACGGGGTTAGGAAGGGTAGATATGGATATGATGACCGGTGCGCTAATACCACATGTAGCGCCGCTTTTGAGGAGTGATTACCAGGTATTGCATTGATGTGATCCATATTACAAACAAACTAGGACCCCCTTTCATTCATTAGCATGCTTAGATTGTAACTCTTTTCAAAACCTTGATTTTTGCTGTTTTTAAACAAACACTTGTGTATTTAAGTTCAAAAACCCCTATTACTTGAGCCTTATTTGTTTACTTGTTAATTGCACAAATTCACAGAAACTATCTGCCCCGGAACCACACTAGTGGATCCTGAGGGATGCCTAACACCTTGCCCTTGGGATAATTTCAAGCCCTTACCCTATCTCTGGTTACCAATATAGTGTAGTTGAACCCCACAGGTGCCCTAACGCACCTTAAAATCGTTAGGTGACGACTCTTTAAAATTGCAAAACCCCTTTCCCAAAAGGAAAGAGTTGTCCCAACCAAATATCATAAATCCGATTTCGAAAGAAAAAGGGGGAGCGTCAACATGGCGACTCTGCTTGGACCTTTAGGCTTTTACCATTTCAGATTATTCTTGTGAATTTGTACCTCTCCCTATGTGCAATTATCTGTTTAATTCCTTTAACTATTTGATTTCTTCTTTAAAAGCAAAACTGGCATATCTTCTTTGTTTTCTTTCCTTTATTGCTTTAAATTATGAAACTGCTGTATTTATCGCTTTCTTAATGTGCAAATACATGTCAACATGCTTTTAATTATTGCATAATCATGCTCAACATAATACTCCACTCATTCCAAAACAAATACTATAACAAAGCTTATAATGAGTAGTTGAGCTCTTCCTATACGATTACCCCCTAAATTCGGAAAGGCATATTTGCGGTAAAACTAGTCGATCAGCGGTGCAGTCGACAGTTCTAAGCCTTCCCCCTTGAGTTGTCCGCTCAAGGGTACTAGTCTAAAACCCCATAGAAACCTTACTTTGTTCAATTGTGCATGCATCATGGTCAAACCTATCCAGATCAGTTATGTTGTCCACATAATGATCTTTTAAGATAGCCTTGTCCAAAGTCCACTTGGTTTCCCTAAACCCAAACAGACGTCATCACGTTCCGTGCATTTATTTGGAGAAGTAGATGCTTCATGCTAATCATTGATATTAAATAGCCGAGTCCGGTGGGGAAATGGTATAACCTTATTTGCCTCGTATAAATATGATGCATGAAGTCCCTAAATTCGGCATGGTCACCAAGATCCACCCAAGGTTGCTAAGCTGATGAAAAGATTTACACTTTAGTGATCAAAATCTCGTCAAAAAATATCTGGGAAATCTACCATCCCTTTTGGAGGTCCAACCTAATAACATGATCATAGAAGCTGCCACATTGTTTTGGGATTGTGAAAGGGTCGTATTCTGCTTTGGGGGCATTGAAATGACACCTTTGCTGGAGGAGATAGGAGGACTGGCCGGTCTAGTATGGGAAACTCCAAGCTTGCTAATGCCTGAGAATCGCAAAGGTAGGGGCTTCCTTAAATTGATGGGTTTGAAGAAGAATCCAAAATTAACATGCCTAAAGGAAACATTTATCCTTTTTGACTGCTTGTACGAAAGGTACGGTCATAGCAAATCTTACCGTGCCTACTCTAGCGAGTTTTCCATCACATCCTTGGGACACGTCCATTGCAGGGTTTTCGTCTTCATATTTTGCTTCCTATGTCTGATTGTATTTCTGATGAAGAAAGGTAGAATTCATACTAGGCTGGCTATGGTAACAAAAACCCTAATGGAGGGGATTGGTGGGCAAACATTCAGCATTGTACCCATGATTATTACAGACATATATCGAGCCTTAGAGAAGTGTCAACGAGGAGTGAAACACTTCGAAGGCTGCAATCTGCTACTTCAACTTTGGCTCATAAAGCATCTCCAAAAGGGCGAATATCGACAAGAAATTCAGCGTAGGGACTGGGATGATCACATCGTTTTCCACCGTCCAAAGCGAAACATCCCGACATATTCGCTCAGCCTGGGGATGCTAAAGGATAGGTTGAGCTATTTGATAATTTGACCGAAGAACAGGTTCAATGGATGTTCGAATGGTTTTCGATAGAGAATTTCATCGCCCGATCCAAAGATGCACCTTTCCTGATACTAATTGGTCGCAGGGGAGCCTACCCTTACGTCCCTCTGCGAGTGATGAGGCAAGCTGGTAGGAAGAAAGTTATACCCATGGTCGACAAGATGAGCCACTTTCGAGCCAACTTCCAAGGCGATCATAGTCCCTACAAGTGCCAAGCCCAACACATGTGGCATAGCAAGATCATAATGGGGAGAGACACCATAAATATAGACAGATATCACGCTGATTGTACTCCTTTCTATTCAGCTTGGTTGGAAGACAATCACGATGGTTCGGGCCAGCTAGAGTTTGTTCAAGGCCACAGGATTATAGATGAAAAGTCCAAGGCACAAGTCAAGTACAACTAGTTGCGCAAAAGGATCTGTGAGTGCTAAAGTGAACATCGCGAAACACCAGAGTCCAACCAGAAGCTGATTGAGGAATGGAAAGACATGGATACCAATGCCAACAAAAGGCTGGGATACTTGAAGCGAGGCATAGTGGAACTAGAAAGAAAGTTTCCCAAAAGGGTTGAAGATTGTCAAGAAGCTAAAAGGGCTGAAGGTGGATATCTAGCCAAAGCATACCTGTTGCTAGGACTTCACGAGTTGGGGAAGTTGTTCGATGGAGCTAAGGATGCCGAATCTGTGGAAGGTCCTTCTGGGACCAAGTAGATAGGAATTTATCTTTTTCGCTTTAAAATGTAACAAGGCCAGTGGCCGTTAGTAACTTTTATTTCCTGTTTATATAATGTCGATTTGGGATTCTTCTTATCTTTATCAATGAAATGAGGCATTTAGCATTCCAAGTTCTCCAAATCAACTTATCGCTGGCCCACCTCGGGCACAATGAGGTTCCTAAATTAGGACATGCTTTATGTTCCTGCACAACATGTTTAAATACTGTAATATTTTATGATCCTCACTAACTTGGTTACCTTTTTTTTTTTTTTTACTTTTGTTATGTTATTCCCCTCCTCAAAGGTTAGTTCGTGCACTCTGGCAAAATCATCTTATTCCACGAGATTTAGGGGCCCTCCGCCCACTCTTCTTAGTCTTGCTAAGAACAAGAACAAAGGCAAAATAGAAGATTTGAACAACATCAGAAAAGAGAACACAATAGCAGAGGCCACTGATGGCCATGGTATTCGGGTTCCCAATGAAAATGTGTCACAACTTGAGCAGAAATTGTTGAAGTTTCAGGAAGAGCTCGATCATGTTCGGAATCTGGCCAACCTATCATTCTCCCTCAGCACCCTAGACGCCTACTTCCCCAATGTTCAAAACCCCACACCTACTAAAAAACAATTGAATCATCCTACTGCTCCAACAAAGAACCAATGCAACACTTGCCGTACTCCAAACATTCCACTACTCATCCTAGAGCCTCAAAACTCTGCAAATGACCATTTCCACACCCACACACCAGGCTATTAAGACCATGCCACTCTCCACCCAACCTATATCTTTCACACCTGAGACTGATGAAAAGGATCTACTCATCGAAAACTTGGCTGAGGAACTTAAGAAATTAACTAGCCGAATTCAGGGCGTCGAAGGAAGTAAAGGGATCAAAGGGTTGAAATATGAAGACATCTGCATACAACTGGATGTCGAACTACTCGAGGGATAGAAACCTCCTAAGTTTGAGATATTTGATGGTACAAGTGATCCAAGGGTCCATCTGAGGACATACTGTGACAAGTTGGTCAGAGTAGGAAAAGATGAAAGGATACGCATGAAGCTATTCATGAGGAGTCTGAAAGGATATGCGCTATCTTGGTAATCAACCAAGATCCCAAGAAGTGGCCGAGCTGGGTAGATATGGCATCTGATTTTATGGACAGGTTCATGTTTAAACAAAGAATGCACCAGACGTGTTGTATATCCAAAATCTAAAGAAGAAGCCCACTGAGACATTTCGCGAGTATGCTACTTGTTGGAGGTCCGAAGCTGCTAAGGTCAGACCCACCTTAGAAGAAGAACAAATGAACAAGTTCTTTGTTCGGGCTCAAGACCCGCAATACTATGAACGATTGAGGGTGATTGAGACCCATAAGTTTTCCGACATTATCAAATTTGGGGAACATATTAAAGAAGGTATTAAGAGCGGTATGGTTACAAACTTTGAGGCCTTGCAAAATACAAATAAGGCCTTGCAGTCTGGTGGTGTGTCTAAGAAGAGGGACGTAGGGGCCCAATATTTTAAATAAGGACATACTGGATAATTAGCAAATAAAACATGAAACAAATAAATAAAAAAAGGATGGAAAATAAAAGGGTCGAAGACCATTAGAAAGTAATTAACCTGCCAAGGTTAAAGGTTTAGAAAGCAAAGTAGCTTTGGCTTCTAAATGAAACGAGAAATAGAAAGAAAAAAAATAGAGAAAGAAAAAAGAGAAAAAAAACCTTTGGTCAAACGTTTTAAGAAGAATTGGGAGTTGAAATTGAAATTATTAAAGTTCTCCTTTGACTCAAGAAGTTAACCTTCTTCTTCTGATCTGTCGAATTATTTCACTACATCTATGCATTTTCATGTAGTACATAAGAATTCAATATCAAATTTCTTATATATATATATATATATACACACACACACACATACATACATACATACATACATACATACATACATACATACATACATACATACATATGTGTGTGTGTGTGTGTATAAAATGACTATGGATAATAAGGCTATAAAGGTTTGATTTAAGCACTGATATGTCTAATTTTAGAGGAATAAATTATACTAAATAGTTTGAAATTGATAGAATTATGGACTAGTTCTATGATTAAATATAAATTCACAAATTAAGACTCAAACATGAACCCCGATGGTTGGGTATTTAAATTAGCTATGAATTAGCTTAAACATGATATCGATATTATGTAATTATAGATTGATTGGAGGAAGTTGTACGAATTGCTCGAGGTGAAGCATTAGGTATTTCAGCAAGAGTACTGTGAGTAGTAATCTTACTGTAATTTGTATTTTCATAACTTGCATGATTTACACATGACTTTTAATATGAATATGTTACCGATTATTTTGAGTTGCATGTGGGAAAGGTCTTTTACATAATATGGTACCGATATAGTTATTTGATATGATTACCGTTGTTTTAAATATTCTTGTTGTTACTAGATATGTTTTACCTTTACTTGAGTTTACTGTTATCGAAATGAAATTACATTATTTGATAATAATCGAAATTCCCTATATTGTTTTAAAATATTTTCCTATGAGTATATAACATATTACACGGATAAGTATAAATGGGAGTAGAATTTGAAGGATCTCGTAGCTAATGGCAGGTTTGTTAGACCCGGTGCACTTTGTAATTACAGATTACCGTTACAACCCTCACTAGTGGAAAGGTAGAACTTGCATATCGTTACCAATTTTCCTCGAGTAGGGACTTCTGTTATATTTGACTTCTTGCGAAGAAGTCCACAGTTATATCGATTACATGATCCGTTCATTGAAACCTTTCAAATTTAAATATTGATATTATATAGTGGTTACCGAGCTTATTACTGAATTGTCAATTTTATTATACTGCAAGAAAAATATAATGAGACAGAAAACTATTTATTGTTTCTGAAAGGGCATCTTTATGATACTTTTTGTTTAATATACTACCATATTTCTGACTTGTCCCCAATAAAAAATGGTTGTGGTTAAATATCATTACTCACTGAGCCAACGACTTATTCTCCACTAATTTTGTTTACAGAGATAGCTATTGATGTGGGCGAGGATTTCGTTAATTAGAGCGCACAAGTTGATAGTTCTTGGTGAGCCTCACAGTTGTTCGCGTGGGCGGAGATTTTATTTATTTGTTATGGTCTTTTTTTTGAACTCGTAGAATTGCTCCATAGTCATCATTTTGGTGTCATGAGTATTATTTTGTTATTATAGTCTTATGTTGGGTACCTTTCTTTACTATCAAACTTGGAGTTAAATTAGTACTTATAGATGTTAGTAAGTTAATTAGTAATGGCGGGGACTTGTTTTGGTTAATTGATAAGTTATCGATTGTTTGGTTTGATATTAGGATGGTTGGTTGTTGATTTTGAGATAGGAAAATTTCTGTAAAATACCAATGAGGCTTACTTGGGGGCACTTGCTCCTAAGTGCCGGTCATGATCCTAAATTGGGTCATGACAAAGTTGGTACCGGAGCATAGTCTTTAAGTCCCGAGTCATGGAGAAATGTTTAGTAAAGTCTTGTTCATGGGTAAGTAGGCGCTCGTATTTATGATCTTGAGGCTACTAAACATCTAGGAATGTTTTCCATGTTTTCATTCTTTGATCATGCGTTGGCATAACTTGATATTGACTTTGGAGTATTTCTTTCGCATATGGCTAGGACACGCACACTCTCATCTGCTAGACATGGTGCAGGACGTGGTACTATCTGGGGTAGCGGTCAAGTTAGGGTTCATAAAACTAAAAGATAGACTTCTCCTCAACCTGAAGTTGGGAACATGGGTCAACCCCAAGCTGATATGGCAGATCAAGTGCAAGGGCATGATCTACTTTACAGACAAAGGCACATTGATCATAGGCTAAAAACTCGTGTTTTAGTCGTTGTAACAACACTTTAATTACTGCATTTTATAAATGTTTGAGCTTAAATGATTATGAATTGTACTAAATTCATGATTTATGCCGTGCAGGAAGAGTTTCAAACTAAAGAATTAATTCGGGATGAATTTGAGTAATTTGAGGCTTTGAAGTCTGAGTAAAAGCTAAATAAATCAAGTTGGAATCAAGTTGAGTAAAATGCCCATAACTTTTTGCTCAGAACTCCGTTTGGGCTCCATAATATATTGATGGAAATCTATTAAAAAGGGCTACAACTTTTATTTTTTGCATTTTACCGAATTCCCACTAGAGCGGGATTAGCGCGCCCGCGCTAGTCTAGTGATCCGGGCAGAATGAAACCCCAGTAGCGCGGGATTAGCGCGCCCGCGCTAGTTCAGTGACCCAAAACAGAAAGAAACTCAATTAGCACTGGCTGTGCGCTGGTTTAGCGCGCCCGCGCTAATCTAGTCCGGGAAATCAATTATTGAGAGGTAAAATTATCAATATGAAAGGTATCCACTCAACTAACATTAAGAAAAGCTCTATTATTGAGTTAGATCAGATTTTGTGCAAGGAGTGGAATTATACTATTCATTCTAGAGAGAAGAATCCATTGAAGACTCTTGGAGCTAAGGAGGAGAAGTAAAAATACTACCTTGAAGCAAGATTTAAAAGAGTTTTCTTCAAACTTTCTTTTAGTTACTTGTTCATATTATGTTTAAGATTATTATTGTTGAGTTTTGTATGAACATGAGTGGCTAAAACATCCATTATTCTGGGGTTGTGATGTAGCCATAAATATTGTGGTTTGAAATTAACTTGATCTTGATTATAATTCATTCGTATATGGTTGTTTCTTTAATTCTATGTTTAATTGCTTAATTGTTTGGCCAGCAGTTAAGTTCTATTTACTATCTATGCTATGCTTGGAAAAGCCATGTTTAGATTAGAGAAGAATTAAAGAGAGCATGATCTTAACCCTCAAGGGGAGCGGATTTGTGGTTAGGATAGGAATATACCTAATCACCTTGCTTAATTAAATGTCGTGATTTTACTGCATTTTTAATAGATTGATTTCATAGGAATATAGACGTTGATCTATTGAGAATAGGTGATTAGTACTTCGGGAGAAGGCTATGAGAACATTTATCGACTAATTAACAACCATGAGTGAATTATATGAAAGGGATAGTTAGTTAAAACACAATACAATTGGTGAATAAATCACAACCCTGGAATATTTGTCTCTATTAAGTACACAAAAAATCAACTTGATACTTGATAATTTAGTTGTTATTTAAGATTATAATTAGCATAATTAAACATCTTGAATTCGAATTTGGCTTGACGGAATAACAATATTGGTGTATTAGTGAGTAGTTGATATAAGTTTCTGTGGGTTCGACACTCAACTTATCACTTTATTACTTGTACGACCACGTATACTTGCGTGCGCGTTTGGGACCAACACACCTGCACAGAGTCAGACTTTTGGGAATAAGGAAGTATCCCTACAAGAGTTACTGAAATTGAAATCACCAAAATTCATAGGTTTTGATAATTCAGCAGATCCTCAAAGTTTCTTAGATGGGACACTCATGGCATGACGTGCTCTAGGATGTTCTAGTGAGATAGTCGTGGAGCTAGCATCATACAAACTAGAGATATGGCCAACACATGGTATGAAACTATATTGCTAGGAAGGCTAGCAGGAGCAGCACCACTAACATGTGACGAATTCACTAAGTTGTTCATGAATCATTTTCTTCCGACAGCCTGGTGCAAAAATATGCTAGAGACTTTGAGTGATTGGTTCAGACTCTAGATATGGACGTGTCAACATTCACCAAGTTTTATAAGCTGGATAGATATGCTCCTTTCTTAGTGCCTACCAAAGAATCTCGAGTTCAGAGGTTTGTTCATTGATTGGTTGGTCGTCTATACACTGCAGTAGCCCCACAGATTAAGACTTTATCCTATTCTAATACAGTCAACCTTTCTAGAAATATTGAAATCAAGGGACGTGATGAGCGTGCTGCTACTGACTTACGTAAGAAGGCCAAGATAAGAGGGGATTTCAGTGGCAATTTTAGTGAAAATCGATGGGCATGAAATGAGGGACAACAACAATAGGGTTCTTAGACAGGGACACGCCTGTCTTCACAGTCCACATACATGCCATATTACAGATAGGGTACTAGGGGACCATCAGCATCTGGACATCGTAAGTCTGGGAAGATATATGCCACTACTTCAGTCTGCCAAACCTATGGTAGATCACATTTGGGCCAATATCGTGTTCTAACTGGAGAGTGATTTCTGGCCAGTTGGGACATCACTTGAGCGATTGACCTTAGCCTCTGAGAAATTTCAACCAGGCTTTTATTCGGTCAATTGCACCTACTCAGACTACTCGTAATACTTCAGGTGCTGCAGGTACAAGAAATAGAGGTCGAGGTGCTGGAGATCGTGCTACTGTGAATCAAGGACAAGGGAATGTTGGTAGAGCTCAGGCGAGAGTTTTTGCATTTACTAGAAAGGATGCTCACGGTTGATTGATATGGGATCTACCCACTCATATATGTCCTCGTACTTTGTTGTGAGGTTTAGTAGACAGCCTGAGCTATTTAATGACCATTTTCTAGTTGCTACTCATGTTGGAGAGTCTCTATTGGTTGAATACGTGTATTGTGCTTTTTAGATTCGGGTTGAGGGTAAGGATACTCTAGCTGGCCTTATTTTACTTTATATGATTGACTTTGACATGCTAATAAGAATGAAGTGGTTATCTTCTTGCTATGCTATCATCGATTTTAATGAAAAGATAGTGAAGTTTGAGATACCAAACGAACCCAGTTTTGTTCTAAAAGGGGGACAGGTTCCAGAGAATTGCAAAGTCGTATCTTTTATGAAGGCTCAACGACTACTGAAGAAAGGTTGCTTGGGTTTCATAGCTATTGTAAATGACACAAGAAAGGAAACAGTTAGTATAGAAAATGTTCCGGTAGTGAGAGAATTTTCTGATGCATTTCTTGAGGATTTACTAGGATAGCCTCCAGTACGAGAAATAGTATCACGACCCGGATTTCCCACCTTCGGGAGTCGTGATGGCGCCTACTCATGAATGCTAGGCAAGCCGAGTGTTACAGATTTTATTACCCTTTTTCCTTAACCTTTTAAGAAATACAAATTAACATATGATAAACAACGGAATAATAATAATAAAAAGAAATGCGGAAGACGAAATCTAATAATTTAACTTAATAGAAATCTAGGAATACTGGTGTCACAATCTCAGGGAACATCTAGGAATACTAAAAATAGGGTATGAACAAAGAAAATACATGTTTGTTTCTAAAATAAGTAAGAACAGAAGGAAATGGGATAGAAGGGGATGCCAAAGCCTGCGGACGTCTGCAGGACTACCTCAGGTCTCCGCTGAACTGAAGGCAGCAACCTCACTATTGTCCAAATGCTCTAGTACCGAGATCTGCACACAGTGCAGAGTGTAGTATCAGCACAACCAACCCCATGTGCTGGTAAGTGTCAAGCTTAACCTCGGCGAAGTAGTCACGAGGCTAGGACAAGACTACCAATTAAACCTATGTAGTTAAATCATATACAATGAATAATAATAATAATAATAGAAACTAGCAGTTAAACATAGGAAGGGGAACATGCTGCGGGGAATATCAAGTACCAACAGAATTCTAGTAGAAAAACATAAAGAACACCAAAATTCAATTGTCAGCGAGGATAAGGAAAACAGTAACACATGCACGGCATCACCCTTCGTGATTTTACTCTCGTTCTCACCATAAGAATTAATAGATTCGGCACGGCATCACCCTTCATGCTTTTACCTCATATAATCATAGCATGGCATTGTCCTTCGTGCATTAACTCTCGATTCGTGGCATAGCATCACTCTTCGTACATTAACATTGACAATATCTGCACGGCATCACCCTTCATGCATTAACACTCACAATATCACACATGGCATCACCCTTCGTGATTTACACTCTTCCTTACCCAAGCAACAACCATAAAGCAATTCGGGAAAGGGACTCAATAAAATCACAATAGAATCCCAGCAAGGGAACAATAGTATAACAACAATATCCCGGCAAGTGAAACAATACCATAAACAATAACATCCCGGAAAGGAAATCACCAATATATCTCATCTGAGTTCCACAATCACTTCACAACATAAAACTCAACTTGAGCAAATGCTCAACAATGGTCAATTACCAAGAATACTTTCATAAACCTTGTTCAACATTGATAATCATCATATTAAGTATGGACAATACATGACGGAGTCAGAACAATTATAGTATAAGACTTATGGGCATTCTTGACACCAACGTATAGATACTCGTCACCACACCTATACGTCGTACTCAACACTTAACTCATAGCAAGTAAGACCACAACTCATATTCCCTCAAGCTAAGGTTAGATGAAACACTTAACTCAAGTTCCACGGCCAAACTCAAGCCTCAAGCACTGCTTTCCCTTTAGATTTTGCCTCCAATTTACTTGTATCTAACCCAAATTAATTTAACAACATCAATAAATGCTAAAGAATTCAACTCCAATGCTAAATTATAAGTTTTCTATCATTTTCCTCAAAATCCAAAAATTGACTCCGAGCCCACTTGGTCAAAACTTGAGGTTCGGACCAAAACCCGATCACCCATTCACCCACGAGCCCGAATATGCAATTAGTTTCGAAATCCAACCCCAAAAACGAGGTCTAAATCCCAATTATTCAAAAAGCCCTAACTCTACCCAAATTCCCAAATTCCACAATAAAAGAATAGGATTTAGGCCTAGAAATTTAATAAGTGTTGATGGAAAATGAAGGAGATGAGTTTAGGAACACATACCTATGATTTGATGTTGAAACTTCTCTTCAAAAATTGCCTAAGGTCCGATTTTAGGGAAGGATATATGAAAATATGGCTTATTCCAGTTTTGCTACTGTTTTAAGTGTTGGGCGACAGTGTTCATCGAGTTGGCGTGAGCATTGTCGCATTCGCGAAGAGCTGCCTATTGAGGACTTAAGTGATCGCGGGAAAAGCTACGTGTTCGCGAAGGTTTAGCCCAGCCCAGCCTAGCCTTCGTGATAAGGGAATCGCGTTCGGATAGTTTCCCTAGGTTCCCTGACCAGCCGATCCTAAAGCTACGCATTCGCGGTTAATTGGTCGCGTTCGCATAGAGCAGTCCCCTCTATGCTCCGCGTTCACGACCTTGGTCTCGCCTTCGCATAGGGTAAAATCCTCCCCAGCCTAGTTTTTCATTTGCGGTCACGAGAGTGACTACGCAATCGTGATGCATGGTGCAACAAACATCAGAAGCAACAATCATACAAGATTTCTCTAAGTCAAAAATACCCCGAAGCCTATCAGAAACTCACCCACGCCCTCGAGGCTCCAAACCGAACGTGCACACAACCCTAAAATTATCATACGGACTTACTCGTGGGATAAAATAGCCAAAATAAGACCTTGAACTACGAGTTTAGCATCAACATAAAAAAAATCACAAGAACTCTTAAGTTTCAAATTTCACAACTGAGGGTCTCATTCACGTCATATGAATTCCGTTTCTTACCAAATTTTATATGCACAACTTAAATACCATATTAGACCTGTACCGGACTTCGAAACCAAAATATAGGCCCGATACCATCAAATTCAAACATCTTTAAATTTCTAAAAACTCTTATAATTCAATTAAACAATTTCTTTCAAACATTCATTTCCCGGGCTTGGGACCTCGGAATTCAATTTCGGGCATACGCTTCAAGCTCATATTTTTCTACGGACCCTCAGGAATCGTCAAATCATGGGTCCGGGTCTGTTTACCCAAAATATTAACCGAAGTCAGCTTAAATTCAATTTTAAAGGCAAAATTAGCATTTTTCTAAAATTTTCACATAAAAGCTTTTCGGATATACGCCTGGATTGTGCATGCAAATCAAGGTGAGACAAAAGGAGGTTTTAAGGCCTCAGAGCGTAGAATTGACTTTCAAAATAAATGATGACCTTTTGGGTCATCACAAATAGATTTAGGTAGTGATTTGCCACTTGACACAAAACCCATATCAATACCGCCATATCGGATGGCACCAGCAGAGTTGAAGGAGCTAAAATAATAACTGCAGGATTTATTAGATAAAGGTTTTATCAGACCAAGTATATCTCCATGGGGTGCACCACTACAATTCGTAAAGAAGAAAGACGGATCCTTAAGAATGTGCACTGACTACAGACAGTTAAAAAGATAACAATACACCATAAATATCCTTTTCCTGGTATATATGACATGTTTGAACAATTACAAGGAGCTGCCTACTTTTCAAATATTAACCTCCGTTCTGGTTATCATCAAGTTAGAATCAAAGATGAAGATATCTATAAGACTGCTTTCAGAACTCGATACAGACACTATGAGTTTCTTGTGATGCCTTTCGAACAGACAAATGCTCCATCTGCGCTCATGGATTTAATGAATATGGTGTTTAAATCATATTTGGATAAATTTGTAATAGTATTGTCACGACCCTAAAACCGACTCGATCGTGATGCCGCCTATCGCAAAACTAGGATAGCCGACACAATTCCCAAATCAAATAGTATTTCATAAAAAATCATTTTTAAACTATTAGTTAACAGAATCTCATAACATAAGTCTAGATAACTAGTGCGAAAGAATAACAACACAAGCTCAACATCGGAGTGTTACAGGTCATGAGCAACTATAAGATCTGTCTAGGTACAAGAAAGGCTATCATAGTAGGAAATAAAATACTAAGAACAGTCTGAATAAGTAAGAAGGAGAAGTTCAGGGCTGCGAACGCCAAACAGCTACCTTGGCAACTCCAAAGACCTGCCGAAAGGATGATCAGTGCTCATTACCGGGACCTGCAACTCCTGGATCTGCACACAAGGTGTAGGAAGTAATGTGAGTACGCCAACCCAATAAGTAATAAAAGTAAATAAAAGCTAAGTGGTAAGAAAATAGATAATTATCACACCTCCTTTTGGCGCTACCGCATCCCGTGAAGGGAGTGGTAAAGGGAGTTTTTCCAATTAAAGGACAATCAAAATGGGGTTCGTTTATTAAGAGATTCAGAGTCGCCACTTGGGAGATTTATGGTGTCCCAAGTCACCGGTTGAATTTCGAATCGAGGAAAGGTTTGACTCTGTATTACAGTCCGCGAACCAGAAATCTAAGTAAGAAATTATGTTAACTCGGGAGAAGGTGTTAGGCATTCCCGAGTTCCGTGGTTCTAACACAGTCGCTCAACTGTCATATTTGGCTTATTTATCTGATTTTATAACATGCTTTAACTTATGTGCCAATTTTAACCTTTAACCGCTTTTGATATTATTATTTATTTGTTTTATCAAAGAATTGCAACGTTGTGAAAACGTATCTCGAACCACGTCACATCAATGTACCCGTGGTTATCGACACATTTCGACTTCGTTGAGATTTGAATTTGGGTCACATAAATGTGCACCCGAGTTTAAGAAGGTAAGA
The DNA here is from genome assembly GCA_026770625.1 of Nicotiana glauca. Taxonomy (NCBI): domain Eukaryota; kingdom Viridiplantae; phylum Streptophyta; class Magnoliopsida; order Solanales; family Solanaceae; genus Nicotiana; species Nicotiana glauca. The sequence goes on from MU690481.1 coordinate 57,326, forward strand.
TTATTTAAAGTACGCGCCTAAAGAGTCTAACGCGTCATTATTTTGGGGAAGACCGTGAAATTCGCTAAACGGCCCATCCCGAAATCTGAGTATTTGTATATGTACATTCATGAGGGCCCCGTAGTTTGTGCGTTTTATTTGACGAGGCTCGTCTCATTTTTATTATTTAAAGGCCAGCCTAAAGTAAACTATGATTTTTCTAATTATCCTTCCTAAATTTTGAGATTATTGCAAGGTCATTATTTATGAAATTGGACCTGTCATAGAAGAAGTAGTATGAGCCATTACAAGTCACAATTTGATAAAACACTCATATTCCAACTTAAATTTTTTTTTTTTTCACGTCTTCAGCCTTGGCTTCTTCTGCCTAAGCCCAATCGAATTAAAGCAATGGTGTTTACTTATCCAAATATTTGTTTTACTATCCAAACAACATAACAAATTGTAAATGCTTTTATGAACCATCGGCTAAAAGTAATAATTTTCTAGCCATTTACTTACTCATGCTAACCGTAACTCCCAATCATTAATCTATTCATGTCAATCAAATAAGAACTTAACAGATTTAAACAAAACTAATGAGATCTAACAATTAACAGAAGGAATCATTTCAATCTCAAAGCTAAAATAGCATATAACAAACAAACTCATTTGTTCATGAATCAAATCTTAACAAACAAGTAGGGTTGCGAAATGAACCTTAGCAAATCTGTTTCGAAGCTTGAATGAAAGATAATGACTCGAACAAAACCTCACCCCGGACAACGACAACTAACGACGAACTCGAACGTACTTCCAACCGGACGGCACCCCAACGCTTGACTGAAATAGAACCTCCCTAGACGACGACCATCGACGACCTTAAAGCTGGTTCGTGGTGGTCGATGGCGATTGGGTTTTGTCGACGACGAAGGCAGCAGGAACGACGAGCTGAAAGGGTCGTTTGGTGAGTGTCGTTTGGGCAGTAGGGTGGCGACGACGTAACAGTCGCGAGGGCTGTTTTGGTTCGCTGAGTGAGGGCCGGACTGGTTGACGACGGGCTATTTATCAACGACGTGGGCTGCTTGGAAGTTGGCTGGACGTCGTTTGGACGTGTTGCTGGATTGACGATGGAGGAGAAGCAGTAGCTTCAGGTGGTCGTGGAGGAGATGTAGAGGGTTGAAGGTGGAGCTGGTCGACGACAGAAACAGTAGGGTGGTCGACGATGGTGTTGCTGGTCGGAGACGGGGATGGAGGGGCTGGAGCTGGTCGTTTGGGACGTGAGTGGTCGCTGGCGATGGGTGGTTTTTAGTTTTGGGTTTTTCGTTTTGGTTCCTCCATTTTTGTGTTGGTTTTTCACCTCCAGAAGAAGGTGAACAGTAGTGTATGTTTTTTGTTATAATGTGTTGTGTCCGTTAAAAAATGAAGAAGCAGAAAGATTTTCTTTGTTCTCCAAAATGAAGAAAAATGACCGAACAGTAGTATTTTGTGTATCCCCCCTATCTCTAAAATCTGTCCATCCGTCCCCCTTGTGTCAAAAAAAAAAAATTCTTAAAAATATTCAACCCCCTCCCTTATGTAGTCAATGTAGTCTTTTTTAATGTTAGTGCCTTAAAATCTGCAATGTTTCCATCCGTGTATTCCTCCCCTTTTTTTTGAAAGTATGTCCCCACGTGTGGTGGGTTCGGATTATTATGAGCTAGGTCCGAAAATTAGGCCTAAAAATAGGTAGTTTGAACCCGAATATTATTCTTTGTCCGGAACCGAGAATAAGAACACGATGTTATTTAATTAATCATACGTAGAAAAATAACTATTAAAATAAGACTCGCAATTAAAACAAAACTATTTTTATATTTTTTCAAGATTAAAGTAACTACAAAATATTAATGAAACTATTTTTTTGTAATTTTCGTTTTTATATAAAGTACTATTTTTGTATTTTTAAAAGATTAAAATGACTACAAAATATTAATGAAACTATTTTTTTTTAATTTTTGTTTTTATATAAAGATATAAATATAAAGTACTATTTTTGTATTTTTAAAAGGTTAAAATGACTACAAAACATTAATGAAACCATATTTTTTTTGTATTTTTGAAATTATATAAAGATAAAAATAAGGTACTATTTTTGTACTTTTCACATACATAAACTAAAATTTATATATATATATATATATATATATATATTTTATTATTATTAATTTTTATTTTTTTTGTAATTTTTTATTTTTGTGATGAAATAAAGTAAAAGAGTTAAAATTAGCTGAGATAGCTATATTAGACTTAAACTAAATATTTACGCTAAAACATGTGAAAATTCTTGGGGAGGATCAAAAATCACACGTCTACAATAATTCCACGTCAAAGCACTACAGCAAATACAGTACAGAACTCAGTTATCTTGTAAAACAAACTCAATTTCAGTAAACCCTTTTCTTTTAAAAAATTCTTTCAATAATTTCAAACAAGTGACGAAAATAGTGATTTAAATGATAGAAACATAAATAGCCCCTCAGGCAAGACATGTACCACATACCACCCCTCAAGCATAAATATCAATAGAACTAGCCCTTCGGGCTACCTTACAATCACTCATAATCAGCCCCTCGGGCAACAACATATTACTCATATTGGATACCCGTGCTCAATAGGGGTGTTCAGACTCCGGAGGGGCTCCTACAGTCCAAGCTCTATCACAAGCCATCTCGTGGCATAGGCTAACAGTGAAAAATAGGGCGCTCAGCCCAAAATATCGTTTATAGAATCAAAACAGAATAAACAACGTTGAGTTATGAAATTAGTAAAACATAGCATGAGTGAGTGTAGATATTAAACCAAAATAGTAAGGAAACAGTAGTGAAAAGCCCCCAAGGTTCCAAACGATTGGCACGAGGCCCGAATATAGCATTCAGCCCCAAATATAGAAATACTTTAAAAAACACAATAGTGTCAAATAGTTTTCAATCAAATACATGACTTAATAGTCGTACGGGATGGAACCAGTCATAATCACCAACGGTGCATGCCCCAATGCTTGTCATCCAGCGCGTGTGTCACCTCAAGTAGTAAACGATGTGAAATTCGAGGTTTCATACCCTCAGGACAATATTTACAATCATTACTTACCTCAAACCGGTCCAAACTCTGGCCCGCAATGCTCTTGCCTCTTGAATCGGCCTCCAAATGCTCCAAATCTAACCAGAATCAATATATTATCATCAATATACACTAAAGGAACAAAGCCCAAGTGAAAATGATCTAATTAACTCAAAAATCCCGAAATTGAGCAAACCCGACCCCCAGGCCCACATTTGGAATTCAATAAAAATTGCAGCACTAGAATTCTTGTCCTCCCACGAGTCTATACATACCAAGAACATCAAAAATGGACCTCAAATGGCCCCTTAAATCCCCAATAAAAACTCTCTAATTTCAAGCCCTAATCCCCTAAATTTAACCCTTAAATCCCACTAATTTCATGTCTAATCACTTAGAAATCACCATAGAATCGAGTATTCAGTTAAAAAAACTTACCTCTAAGCGTTTCCCCTCGAAACCCTCTTCAAATCCTCTAAAAAAACTCCAAGTCTGAACACAAATGGTGGAAAAATGACAAAATTTCACAAAGGCAAGAATTTATATGTTCTACCGATGGGTTCCGCATCTGCGGTCCAAATACCGCACCTGCACCCCCGCACTTGTGACAAAACGTCTGCATCTGCGGACTTTACCTAAAATCCACATTCGCACCTGCAATCAGCCCACCGCACCTGCGAGCTTGCGGATGCCACTCTCCTTTCACTTATGTGATGCCTAAACCGCATACGCGGTCTCTTTCCACTTCTGCAGTCATCGCACCTATGATCCCCAATCCGCAGGTGCGGAAACAACAGAAATAGCATAAATTTTTCAACTCCAAATTCATCCAAACCTTTCGTCAACCACCCAAATCCACCTTGATGCCCTCGGGATTTCAACCAAACATGCCAACAAGTCACATATCATCACTTAAACTTATACCAGCCTTCGTAACACTCAAAACAACATTGAAACATCAAAATACCCTCAGATTCAAGCCTAAGGATTCCAAAACTTCCGAATTTCGCAAACGATCAAAAAACCTATCAAACCTCATCCGAATGGCCTGAAATTTTGCATAAATGTCACAAATGACACAACAGACCTAATCCAATTCCCGGAATTCCATTTGGACCCCGATATCCAAATTTCCACTATCAACCGAAAAATGCCTAAATTTCAATTTCGCCAATTCAAGCCTAAATCTACCACGGACCTTCAAAATACATTCTGAACATGCTCCTAAGTCGAAAATAACGTAACAAGTCTATTTGACCATAAAAACAAAGTTTTGAGATCATTTACTCACAAGTCAACTTCCGATTGACTTTTCCAACTAAAGCTTCCAAATAAGAGACTAAGTGTCTCAGTTCACTCCATAACCACTCCGAACATAGAACAACAAACACGATATGATAAAATGTAGTTGAAAAATACATAAAGAAGTAGAAATGGAGGAAACAAAATGGTAACTCATGAAATGATCGGCCGGGTCGTTACAAATATTTATCGATGATATCCTGATATATTCTCGTAGCCAAGGTGAACATGAGAATCATTTGAGGACTGTGTTGCGGACATTACGAGACATAGACTTCATGCTAAGTTCTCGAAGTGTGAATTTTGGCTATACTCAATATCATTTATAGGGCATGTTGTATCTAAAGATGGAATTATGGTAGATTCTAAGAAGACCAAACTTGTACAGAAATGGCCCAGATATACTTTTCCTATAGAGATTAATATCTTTTTAGGCTTAGCAGGCTATTACAGGCATTTTATGCAGAATTTCTCCAAAATAACAGCGCCACTGACCAAGCTAACACAGAAAAATGCAAAGTTTCAGTAGATAGAGAAATGTGAGAAGAACATTTTATAAACTCAAAACGTGTCTGACAATTGCACCAATTTAGCCTTACTATCAGTTTTTGGAGGATTTACAATATTCTATGATGCCTAGAGGGTAGGATTAGGATGTGTTCTCATGCAAAATGATCGTTTTATAGCTTATGCTTTGAGACAATTGAAAAGGAACGAGGAAAACTATCCTACACATGATTTGAAGATGGTTGCAGTGGTATTTGCTCTAAAAATTTGGAAGCATTACTTATACGGTGAAACTTGTGAGATTTATACTGACCATAAATGTATGAAGTATATCTTTCAGTACAGAGATTTGAATCTTCGGTAGCGTCGGTGGATGAAACTACTCAAAGACTATGATTGTTCTATTTTGTATCATCCTGGAAAAGCTAATGTGGTGGCTGATGTATTGAGTAGAAAATCTATAGGGAGTTTGGCATATATAGCTCTTGCAAAGAGACTTTTGGCCAATGATACTCAGAGACAAGAAGAAATAGGTATCATATTTAGTGTCGGAAATTTAGAGGCATTGTTGCCTTTTCCTCAAGTTAAGTATTCATTAGTTGAGCGCATTAAGGCCAATATGAGAATGAACGACTATGCAAATACAGAGATGAGGCCTTAGCTGGAAAAAGCAAGGATATGATTGTTGAAAGTGATGGTGTTCTTTGAATGGGCGACATGCTATGTGTAGCAGACGTAGATGGCTTGAGACATGATATTCATGAAGAAGCACACAACTCTAGTTACACTATACATCCAAGATCCATAAAAATGTATCATGACCTTAAGCATTTTTATTGGTGGGAAGGTATGAAGAGTTGCTAACATTTTTTCTAGTTGTTTGACTTGTTAGCAGGTCAAGGCTGAGCATCAACGACCCGCAGACTATTACAACAAATTGAGATTCCAGAGTGAAAATAGGAAATAATTACTATGGATATTTTCACCGGGCTACCACGAACGCTTAGAGGTTATGACTCTATATGGATGATTGTAGATCGACTGACGAAATTGGCACATTTTTTGCCAGCAAAGACTACATATAGTGGAATAAGATATGCACAGATATTTATGAACGAAATTGTCCGACTTCACAGAGTTCCGGTATCCATAATCTCTTATAGAGGATCATAGTTCACTTCACGCTTTTGGAAATATTTTTAAGAAGCATTGAGTACACGAGTATATATTAGTACTGCATTTTATCCACAGACAGACGAGAAGTCTGAACGTACTATACAGATCTTGGAGGATATATTGAGAGCTTGTATTCTTGAGTTTGGAGGCAGTTGGGACGTTTATCTACCCTTAGCTAAATTCACTTACAATAATAGCTTCCAGTAGTATTCAAATGGCACCGGACGAGGCATTGTATGGTAGAAGATGTCGTTCTCCTATCGGATAGTTTGACGTTGGTTAGACTAACTTATTGGGACACGACCTAGTACAGGAGGCTATGGACAAGGTCCAGTTGATCAGACAGAGATTGCTTACAGCTCAAAGTAGACAAAAGTCTTATGTTGATAAGAGAAGAAGAGATTTAGTCACAATTAGGGACAACGTGTTCCTACGAGTCTTCCCTATAAAAGGTGTGATGCGGTTTGGGAAAAGAGGAAAGTTGAGCCCCAAGTTTACAGGACCGTATGAGATACTAAACCGAGTGGGAGCTGTGGCCTATCGTTTGGAACTTCCTCCTGAGTTGTCCTTTATTTATCAAGTATTTCATGTCTTAATGCTAAAAAACATATATCAGACTCATCTTAGGTTCTTGAATCACCAACTATACCGCTTGATAAGAAGTTGTCTTACGAGGAGGAGCCGATGGAAATTGTTGATAGACAAGTAAAAAATCTACGGTCAAAAGAAATTGTGTTCATTAAAGTTTTATGGAGAAATTATACTATTGAAGAAGCTACTTGGGAAGTGGAAAAATATATGCAAGTGAAGTATCCCTATTTATTTCAGTCTACAGGTACGTACTTGAGTTAAATTCGGGGACGAAATTTCATAAGCTAGGGAGGATGTAGGGCCCCAATATTTTAAATAAGGACATATCGGACATATTGGACATATTGGACATTTAGCAAATAAAATGTAAAATAAACAAATAAAAAAAGAATGGAAAATAAAAGGGCCGAAGCCCACTAGAAAGTAATTAAACTGCCAAGGTTAAGGGTTTAGAAAGCAAAGAAGCTTTGGCTTCTGCAGGAAACGAGAAACATGGAAAAAAACAGAGAAAGATAGAAAGAGAAAGCTTTGGTCAAAGGCTTTAAGAAGATTTGGGAGTTGAAATTGAAAGTATTAAATTTCTCCTTCGACTCAAGAGGTTAACCTTCTTCTTCTCATATGTTGAATTATTTTACTATATCTATGCAATTTTATGTAATACATAAGAATTCAATATCAACTTTCGTTTATAAAAAAATATATAACTACTATGGATAATAAGGATATAAAGGTTTGGTTTAAGCACGAATAGGTCTAATTTTAGAGGAATAAATTATACTAAATAGTTTGAATTGTTAGAATTATGGACTAGTTCTATGATTAAATATAAATTTACAGATTAAGACTCAAACATGAACCCCGATGGTTGGGTATTTAAATTAGCTATGAATTAGCTTAAATATGGAAGTTAACATGAGATCGATATTATATAATTATAGATTGATTGGAGGAGGTTGTATGAATTGCTCGAGGTGAAGCATTTGGTATTTCGGCACGAGTACTGTGAGTAGTAATCTTACCGCAATTTGTGTTTTCATAAATTGCATGATTTACACATGATTTTTAATATGAATATGTTTCCGATTATTTTGAGTTGCATGTGACAAGTCTTTTACATGATATGATACCAAAATAATTATTTGACATGATTACCGTTATTTTAAATATTCTAGTTGTCAATAGATATGTTTTGGCGTTACTTGAATTTACTATTATCGGAATGCAATAACATGATTTGATAAGAACCAAAATACCTTATATTATTTTAAAATATTTTCATATGAGTATATACGGATTATAGAGACAAGTATAAATGGGAGTAGACTTTGAAGGATCCCGTAGCTAATAGCGGGTTCGTTAGACCTACAATATTACTACAATTTCGTAAGTATATTGTATGTCATGTCTTCTTCTTCTTCGAGTTTCAATCTGAAATTCAGCGAAAATCAAGTTTAATCTTCACCAAAACACCCTCAATATTGAGATATAAACTTCAAACAATATTCTCAATTATTTGCAATAACACTCAATCCAAACAAATAATAATTTTTGAAAATCCAAATTCGATTTCAAAGCTTTTTAATGGTTGTCAATGATGGAGAGTCAAACACCTTCAAAATTTATTGATTGACAGTTTTAATTTGAACCCCAATGTACAACATGAAAGAAAATTGCTAAGTTAAAACAATTGAAATCCATTGATGAATTCCATTAAAACTATATTCAACAAGAAAGTATAAAAAATAGAGAACATCAAACAAAGAAAAATTGGGGAAAAACAGAGGATAGTAGGGGGGGGGGGGCAAGTATAAATTGATAAGGAAATAACTGATATTCCTTATTCAATTCCTAATATAAAGGGATGCTCATTTAAAACTGATTTGTACATAATTGGTGAATTGTGATGATTATGACCACGTAATTAAATTGAAACTTGAGTAGAGAGAGTAATAAAATTTCAAATAGTGTATAGGAAGGTAAAAATCCCTATTGCATAATATAGTGAGCCCAATAAAGCTGTCTGAAATCTGCGGGGGATTTGCATCTATACCCGTTTTTTGTGTCACGTTTTAACTTGTGCCCGCTTTGCAAAAAAATTACAAGCGTACCCGCTTTTTCGCATAACTTCAGCATACGGGGCTGAAGTAGCAAAGGCACACGCAAAACTTCAGCATTCTAATAGCCGGACCTGAAGTTCAGCTCTAGAGTTGAAGTTTTTATTTTGTAACTAGCGAACTTCAGCTCTAGAGCTGAAGTTTTTGTTTTGTAACTCGCGAATTTCAGCTCTACAACTGAATTTTTGTTTTTGTATTTTTGTTTTGTAACTGGTGAACTTCAGCTCTAGAGCTGAAGCTTTTGTGTTTGTAACTCGCGAACTTCAGTTCTAGAGCTGAAGGTGTTTAGTTAACCTCGATACTAATAACTCCTTTGATTTTCCTTAGTGTTGATGAGTACTGTCTTCAGCTCCGCCCCGGACATTCAAGCCTTTTTTTCCTAGGAGAGCAGAAGCACTCTTTGTGTGCCATCATTGGAAGAGATTATTTTCTTGTTAGAAGACATAGTAATTTATTTCTGGGTCAGTTGATATCACCACTGGTTGCCCAAGTATGTTTGTTTTAAATAATCCTCTGTAGGTGACAAGTATCAACAAAGAGTTTAAGTTCATGTTATACTACTCTAATAGAGAAACGGACGATGCCATTCCATTTAGAAGGATATCCAATTGTAATGGATCCAATATATTTTTTGCTTAGCTGAGATTCTCCTATATATGATTCAGGGGCGGACCCAAGTGGTGAGAAGTGGATTCAACTAAACTCGCTTCGTCAAAAAATAATACTGTATATATATATATATAAATTATGGCTAAAGCAAGGTAAATTTTGTATAGAAATTATTTTTGAACCTGCTTATACGGCTTATACCTCTTATGTTAGTTATGGACTTCTCCGACTGAACCCGCTTGCACAAAATTCTGGGTCCGCCACTGATATGATTCGAGAGAGTTGCAAAGCAAGGAGTAGGAGAAATGGTGCTGAAGTTATTTAAAAAGTGGGTATAAGTTAAAAGTTTAAAAATATATATATAGGTTAAATGGGGGCGACCAAATAGAACGCCCCGTGCAATTTTTACGAAATCTGCTTCATAAAAAGGCCCATGGGAGATGGAGCCCAAATTTTTCTAACCCAAATTTTTCCAGTTATGGCATTCATAATTAATTAATTTAAGTGTTTACCGTATTAAAAATGAGATCTTTATTTGCTCAAATAAATTTTAGATAATCCATTGAACCAAATTACCCCTTAATGTTAGATAATTGATAAGTAAATGTACTTTTTGCTAATCTTAGCCGTATAGAAAGTTTTTTATTTTACTTAATTGTGTAGGAACTTGAAAATATTTTGTAGTCTTTAGAAAAATACGTCAAATAGAACCCTAAGCAAATTTCTTTCGATTTATCACATGAATTCAAGTCAATTAATTAGTTAAAAGAACCTAAAAACAAGTCCTCCCCCCCCCCCCTACTTTTTTCTATTACAGTGCAAATATTTTTATAACAGTCTCGTTTATTTCAATATTTTTTTGCTATTATAATGAAGTGTTATTATAATGGACATATATTATAACACAACATAATAATCGGTTCCGAAAAAAACTTAACTTTTATAACGAATGGTTGTGATATGGTAATGCTGTGACTTTAATTGGATTTTGACACGTTTGAATTGACATCCTTGTAGCTCTCGCAATCAGAAGAAATTTCTGCTTTTGGCACGAGATGAGAATTCAAAGACTCATTATCAAGCAGCAGTTCTATCTTGATTTATCTACATCATATTTTTGAATTGTTTTTTTTCGGGTTTAAATATAGTGACATTGACGATAGTGAACATTTATATAATCAATTTCTAATGGCATACGAAAACATTTTTGCAAACCGTATCACATTTAAAGAGTTGGCCATTATAATCAATAGCCAATGTTGTACTCGATATAACACATCAAGTTAAAATCTTATGCAGTCAGACTTCTATATAACAACATCCTTATATATATAACAATACTTCATAGTAAAAATCAAGTTTTTTTGGAACCAAATATCATTTTCTGTTATAATATATGTTTTCTATAACAACAATTCGCTATAACATACAAAAATATTTGGAATAAACGAGATTGTTATAGAGATGTTTGAGAATTATGGTTTAAGTGAGTTTACGTTATACTAGAATAACTACACAAAGGGGTGTTCATGGTTCGGTTTGGATTGGTTTTTCTCTAAAAAGAAATCAAACCAAGTAAGTCGGTTTTTCAAATATTAGAACCAAAACAAACCAATTAAGTCGGGTTTTTTTCGATTCGGTTTATGTCGATTTTTCGGTTTTTTCGGTTATTTGTCGGTTTTTTCTTAAATATAAGACATACACTACCAAATACACATTTCGGCGATTACATTTTCAACGTAACACTATCAAATCAATTGCCCTTTGAGAAATCTATTATTTATCAAGATATATTAATGATAATTGAATCAAATAGTGATGAATAATTTAAGGACTCAATTAAAAATATATTTTTTTAAAGATGAAATAGATTCTTACACTTAACAAAAAAAAAACTACCAATTAAACTAGAATGTAAAGGTAAAGAATTGTGCTAAAAGTGCAAACGATTAATATTTACTATAAAAATTTTAAAACTTTGTAAAAAAGTATACATATATATATATATATATAGGCGTAATAATAAATTTAAAATAGTTAGTTTTATATTCCGTTTGGTTCGATTTTTTTTAATTAAAACCAAAACCAAATCAAATTTGATCCTTTTTTAAATTTCAAAACCAAACAAAACCAAAAAGTATCGTTTTTTTTTGTCAGTTTGGTTTGGTTTTCGGTTTAGTTCGGATTTTCGAATTTTTATAAACACCCCTAGCTACACATTGTTAGGATATACTATAAACCATGCGTATTGTTATAGTATTCTTTATGGAACAATTGTTTATTTATTTATTCA
>MU690482.1:4412-20561 GCA_026770625.1 Nicotiana glauca
CAGACTGTAACAGAGTCAAACTTTCCTCGGTTCGGGATTAAACCGGTGACTTGGGACACCATTATATTATCAAGTGGCGACTCTGAAAAACTTAAATAACTAATCCCGTTCCGACTGTCCTTAAATTGAAAAAACTCCTCTACGCTTTAGCGGGTAAAGTAGTATAATATTAAAAAAGGAGGTGTGACATAGGATTCCATGTTTTATTTCTTCAAGAGATCTTTGATGTACTTTTGCTGATGAATCATGTTCCAAAAGATGTTTGCTTGATCTATAAACCAGGAAAGAAGTTCAACTTACTCATCATGCTCATCTCAAATTTATTCCACATCATTTCAATAAATTCTTTACACAATGGCTCATTAGTGGCTCCAAAATGATATCATTCACATACATCTGAACAATAAAAAGGGTTTTTCCTTTATTTTTTAGAAACATTGTGTTCTCTACCTTCCCTTTTAGATAGTCATTAGTTGTAAGGAACTTTGACAACCTCTCATACCAAGCTGTTGGGGACAGGTTTAGTCCATATAGAGCTTTGTCCAATTTGAAGACATGAATATGGAATTCTTCACTTTCAAAACTAGGTGGTTGTCTTACAATCACTTCCTCTTTTAGATAGCCATTCATAGATGCACTTTTTACAACCATCTAAAATAATGTAAACTACATATACAACGCAAATGTTATTAATATCCTTATGGCTTCCATTCATGCTACTAAAGAAAATATTTCATCATAGTCAATACCCTCTTCTTGGTTGCATCCCTGAACCACCAATCAGGTCTTGTTCCTTGTGATATTCCTTGCTAATCCAGTATATTTCTGAATACTCATTTGGTTCCTATAATAGTTTTGTTTTTGGGCTTTTGTACCAAGTGCCAACCCTTACTTATTTCAAATGATTCAGCTCCTCATGCATGGTAATTATCCATTGTGGATCTTTTAGAGATTCCTTTATGTTATTTGGTTCTATTTGAGACAAAAAGGTAGTGAGTGAAAACAAATTTCTCACATATGATCTAGCTTGCACTCCTGTAGTTGGATTAGTGATCATATTTCCAATAGAATGAGAGCTTTGGAGTTTCCATAGCCTAAATTGTAGACCTTGAGATGATTTAGCAAAAGAGTTTCCAGAGTACCAGGGACAGTAGGTTTAGATTCACCCTGCTGAGTATCTGTTAGAATTGTTCCCCCTTCCTCATGTACTTCCTGATCACTTTCATCTCTTTCTTGATTGCCTGATGATCCTTCCGACTGTTGTTCATATTTTCTTTAGTCTTAGAAGCCTTTTATTTTATGAGCTCTATATCATAATCTTCATCCTACAAACCTTTCCCAGCTAAATAGATTCATCAAAGATTACATGACTATTTTCTTCTAGAGAAATAGTTCTTTTATTAAATACGTTATATGACTTACTATATGGTGAATAGCCTAAGAATTCTCCTTCATCACTTCTATCATCAAACTTACTTAGAGCTTCTTTATCATTGTTATGCATAAATTATTTATATCCAAAAGCTATTAGGTGAGTGATGTTGGGCTTTCTTCTTTGAAGTAACTCATAGGAAGTTTTCTCAAGAATAGGTCTGACCATGCATCTATTTAGCATATAACAAGAAGTATTAACAGTCTCAGCCCAAAAACTTTTAGGCAGTCCACTGGCGATTAACATCCATATCTTCTAGAGACCTATTCTTTCTTTCCACAACACTATTTTGTTGTGGAGTTCTAAGTGCGGAGAAGTTATGTTCAATCCCATGAGTGATATAGAACTCAAGGAACTTAGAGTTTTCAAACTTAGTTCCATGATATGTTATAATGCTTGACATAAGACCTCCTAGTTTATGTTGAATCATTCTAACAAATACATAAAACACATCAAATGTTTCATCCTTAGATGCTAAAAACAAGGTCCATGTTTAGCTAGAGAAGCCATCATCAATTACAAATACATACTCTTTCCCTTTCGTGCTCTTTACTCTCATGGGTCCACATAGGTCTATATGAAGAAGTTTAAGAGGTCTTGAGGTGCTAACAAATTTCATATATTTGAAGGAAGATCTTACATGCTTACCTTTAGCTAATGCATCACAGACCTTATCAGAAGCAAACTCAAGTTTTGGTAACCCAAGGACCATGTCCTTTGACCAACTTATTAAGTTGGGACAGACTGGCATGGCCCAGTCTTCTATGCCACGATATAGGGAATGAATTTATCATATTCTTGTTAACCTTAATCCATTTAGACTGAATAGAAGGAGTGAATTTTTTTTTTCTCTTTTACTGCCACATGCTTAGGTAAGCCAAAGTTGTTCATAAATTGAGCATGAATTAAGGCATGACAACTATCTCTAAAATATCCTGCCTTTCCACAGTGAGTATACATTTTATTTTCGGAGATTCCTACATACTCAGGATCAAATCTTGGTACATGTTTTATGTTTCCATTCAATGATGTATTTGTGCTGCAATTTTCATTCAGCCAGTTCAACGCATTAGATGATTTATGCCACTACTTATTATAGATAGTTCATACTTTGCATTTTCAAGATTTTCTTGAAGAGTCTTATTCCTGCTATCAGCATCGTATATCCTTGTATTAAGCTTTCTTAGTTCCTTTTCAAGGTTACTTTACAGATTACTCATTATTTCCTTTCTAGTTTTAGAAGCTTGTTGATGATTCAGTGCAGTAAGTTCATGAACTTGGTCCTTAAGACCCTTAATATGTCTTTCAATGTCAATTTTATTTTTTTCAAGTTTTTTTGAAACCAAGTTTGACACAAGAAAGATTACTTAATAAATGATCATTTCCAACACTTAACCTGTCAAAATTTCACTCATCATAGTTATTATTATGGCCCTTAGTTTTTTCTTAGACATAACATGAATGTTCTCTTTCAGATTAGAATACTTACTTGACTTTGATCAACTTCAGCCTCTGAATCACTCACGACCATCATCCCTATCACTCCCTCTTTTGAGTTGTTCCCTTTAATTTCCATTAGTGCTAGCTCAATATTTTATTTCCATATTTAGTCTCCAAGTTCCTTTATATGTCGTTGGCAGAGGAGCAGGAGGACACCATGTAGCGAACATTCTTTGGAAGGCTCCTGCAAAGAATTTACTTCGCTTTGGCATTTTTCTGGATGATATGGCAATTCTCAACATCATATTCTTCCTCTCTTTTGATTCTCTTATCTCCATTTCTATTCATATTCATAGGTATGATTGGATTATGATTGGACCATGATTGAAAATTTTTCACAAGTCATAATCAGTGTCTTCGAGGAACACCTCCATACGCATCTTCTATTCATTAAAGTGATGTCCATCAAAAAGAGGGGGTCTTCCAATGTACATTTCTAGTTGTACAAGAGGTTCAGGCTTAATTGAATCTTCATATTTAGTTATAGAATATAGACTAATAGTCTCATATTCCTTCCCATCCTCATTTTCACTACCACTATCTTCAGACGCAGCCAGGAAGGCTTATTTCATGGTCTGAGTGAATCCCTTGCCTAGAACTTTCTTTCTTTTTGGATCATGCACCTTTAAATAGTCCCTTTTTTCTTTCTCATCTACTTATTTCTTCCATTCAACTTCCCATATTGGACAATCTTTGACCATGTGATCTAACTTATTACACTTGTAGCATCCATCATATGAGAATTTGTCAACATGTTTAGGTTTGCTATTGTTTTCTCTCTTTTGTCCATTTCTGGAATTTTTCATGAATTTTTTGAACTTAGCAAATAGTGCAATATCCATATCAGCATCATCAGAATCTGTAGCCTTGAAAACCAGAACCTTATCATTTTTTGGTTATTCCTTGTGTAGTTCTAGCTTTTTCATTTAATAAGTTTTTAAATTCCCAATCAACTCATTCAATGAGATTTTGTCCAGCTCTTACGCTTCCATAATGGCCGTGACTTTTGCTTCCTATGAGGTAAGAAGAATCCTCAAGACTTTGCTAACTAATTCTTTAAAAGTGAACACCTTTCCTAGTGTCTTTAGTTCATTAGTTATGATAGTGAACCTGGTCATCATCTCCTGAATAGGCTCAGAGTCCTTCATAGAGAACATTTTACGATTTCTCGTTAGCAACTCAATTCTTGATCTCTTTACCTAATATGTCCCTTTATAAGCAGTTTGAAGAGCATCCAAATTTCCTTCGCATTGGAGCAGGCATATATCTTGTTATATTAGTCAACACCAAATCCACAAATGAGACTTTTCCTAGCCTTGGCATTCTTTTAAATCATTCTAAAATCAGATGCCATAAATTATGAGAGATCTTTGGGTCTCATTCTGTCCATTTTTCTTGGTGGGAGTCAATGGTCCTTAATTTGCTATAGTCCAGAGTTCATAATCCTCAACCATTAGGAAGTCCTCCATTTTTGCCTTCCACCAACTGTAATATTTTTCATTAAATAGGTATGGTCTAGTAGTTGATTATCCTTCGCAAATTTTGGGTGGAGCACTCATCTCTTCCAAGATCTCTCGAGGTGTTAACCACATTTAAGAGAACTTGCTTTGATACCAATTACTAGTTTGAGTGGCCTTCCAGATTAATCAAGAACTTGGTTTTTTACCCTAGTCCGTGCGCTTAAAAAAAATCAACAGAAAAATAAAGAACAACAATTTAACATGAAAAACATCCGGCGCAAAGGTGAAAAAACCATGACCTACCACGTAGGATTTAACTTCAACTTCACTAGAACAAATTAGCCAAATGTGCATATTATAGCTCTTCTAATCTAATACACCTCCACACTTCAACTACTTCTACTTATTTTATAAAACTACAAGTTAGTCTAACTTTCAAACTCAGATAATGATTCAATTAACATTGTTTGAATGAAAATGTAATACAACTCAATTTCCAAACTCACATAAACTAGACTGACTCGGGTGGAAAATAAACTAACTCTACGAACAGTCTTGGTTATCATTTTAAGTGTATTATGAACTGGAAAATACTATTCTTCATATGTGCACTAGATGTGCAAAAGGATGATTTCAATAGTCCTTGGGAGAAGTATTTAAGTCATCACAGCTCCGAGATCTTTAGGAGTTCTAGACACAGTCAGACTCTAATCCACTTACAAGTCCTAAAATCATAAGGACCCCTCAAGTTTCTTGACTCCTTTTTGCAGATATCTTTAGGCAGCATCCCTTATCGCATTAAAAATACCTTCCACAAATACTGGACTGCAATAAATTTTGTAGAAAAAGTTACTACCTTGTAAGGACCTTCAACAACTACTATGAGAACCTGGTTTTTAGCAAATATTCATTGCACATACTTTTTAATCATAAAAACACATAACTCACTATATAAGGATTAATTAATTTAGGATTTTATAAGTTAAAAGGATTACGGTACTTGGGTGGCTTAGCTGTTAGCTGATTAATGTTACTGCTACACAATAGTAGGCATGTACACATATGGGCTTGGTGTGCGGATGTTTCTGCCTAAATTTGGTCATTTGATTGATATAGGAATTAAGTTGTTGAATATGTCTATTGTTTTAAAAATTAACCTCGTTTATAGTTGCAACAAGCTATCTAAGGCCTTGTGCGCCGCCAACAGGAGCCACTTTAAACTAATCCATTGTATAATAAAAGATTTGTCGGTATATATAATGGATTTTATGACAAAATATTAGCTCTATAGAAGTGCTTCTGTAACACTTCGTAAATCTCAATTAGTTGTGGATGCAATAAATGAGTGTTAATGTGATCTTTTAACACGTGAAGTCCTATTGGAATGAGTATGGGTGAAAATAGTTATTTTGGAATCAAGACCGATAATGAGGTGCATAAAATTTGCTAGAATCGACTAAGTTTTTGGGAGGTCCGTCTTATAACCTTAGACAGTGCAAGGCCATGAAAACTCATCGCCATAGACAGTGCAAGGCACTATCCAGGGCATTAACTTCAGCGCCCATGACAATGCAAGGCACTGTGGTTTTGGCGCCTTGCATAATTATTTTGGCGTCCCTGACGATGCCCCGCGTCGACGATGTTCATCCGAGCTACTTTTATTTTCTCCTCAATTTTTGGGATGCGTACACTTATTTAAATCCTACCTCGTTCCCTACAACCCCAAACATGTACATATGCTCTAGAAAGGGGAGCTCTCAAGAACCCAACTTTCCCAAGGTCCCTACATCATCCAAGGTAAATTCTAAAGATGGTTCTAAGTTAATTTCAATTCTTCAACACCTTATTAACATGGGCAAATCCTTCAAATCATTAGATATTCGATCGAGACATCATTGTTGAGAAAAGAAACCCTAGGACTCGAATTCAAGAGGATTGAACTTCAAAAGGATAATTCTTCTACTCCCTAATCATTTATAGCTATGAATTGATGAGTTTTTAGGAGAATAGTAAATGGGTTTGATAAAGAGAACCATATGAGCTATGCTACAGTTTTGGGTTTTTGAATTAAGATTGTTATAATCATTTGTATGATGAAAAATAGTTTTAGTTGCATCTATTGGGGTTGAAGAATTGACTAGAAGTAGTAAAATAAGAATTGGGTGAAGAATGTACCATTAATAAGGATATGAGGCTTTACGCCCATAAGATGTTTGATAAATTGCCTAAGTGACTATAACATAAGCTTTAGTGCTAATATTGATTCCACTTGATATATATATATATATATATATATATATACGAACATGTGATACGCTTAGAAAGGCCAGAGTCAAGGTATGTGAGGCTAACTCTCTATGTTTGGGATTGTTAATGATTATCCCTACACTAGATTTTTTACAATACCACTAATTACCTCAGAAATATAGTTAAACCTAGTTCCTTGAAGAGTTGCAGAACTTCTATTCTCTAGCTTGATAACTCGTTCATGACTTTCATTCTGAATGTTGTAAGCTCAGCGCGTAATCAAAATAGATTTGGTTGATGCCATGAGTCTTCTAGAGTACTCAACATGTCTTAAATAATTTAAGTTTTAGTTTTCATAATCAGTTCATGAATACATGTCTCAATCTAGTCCTATTCAGTATTCCAGTATCATGTAACTCACTATGATTCAGTATTTCAGTATCATGCATTGTAATAATATTCTCAGTTCCTGCTTTTAAATCTCTGAATATTGAACCCCTGTATTTGGGCCTGAGGCTTCAGTTTGTACATTATCAATCTTTGGGCCTGAGGCTTCAGTTTATACTTTAATGCATCTTTGGGCCCGAGGCTGCAGTTTATGCTCAGATCTGGTTGATTTCCCTTTCTCCTGCCACATCTCAGAGGGGAAGGAGCATAGACTCCTGCCTCCTGCACCCAGAGTAGTGGGTTCAGGTTGATCAGATTCCAGAGGTTATACCCGCGCAGCCAGTAGCCCCAGCCCAGCCCGAGGGTGAGGCAGTAGTTTCTGAGGTGGAGCAGCATGGACTCGAGGTACAAGAAGTACCACCCTCCTACTTTTAGTGAGAGGATGCCTAGGGTTTTCTTGAGGAGTGCCACCGGATGCCTAGGGTTTTCTTGAGGAGTGCCACCGTATCCTCCATACTATAGGCATAACATAGTCGAATGGGATTTCTTTCACTACGTTTAAAATTAGATGAGCGGCCTATCAGTGGTGGCGTGCTTATGAGTTGGGTAGTCCGGCTGAGGCAGCTTTACTTACATGGACTTAGTTCTCGGATATGTTTTTGAGGGAGTATGTCCCTTAGAGCCTCATGGATGCACGGTGCGCCGAGATTGAGCAGTTGTGTTAGGGTACTATGACTGTGTTAGAGTATGTAGTATGTTTCACTAATTTGGCTAGGCATGCACCAGCCTTAGTTGATACAATTCAAGAGAGGGTCCGTCGGTTTATCGAGAGGCTCCATCTCAGCATCAGGACTAGTATGGCTCGGGAGTTGGAGATGGATATTTCATAATAGTAGGTTGTGAGTATTACTAGGAGATTGGAGTGCTTGCTTGCTAGGGGGAGAGGGGAGAGAGATAGGACAAGAGGTCTCGAGAGTCTGGATATTATGCTGGTACTCGTGCCCCAAATACAGTTCTCTGTGTTAGGGGCTAGGTGAGACACCATGTTCATTCAGCACTTCCAGTAGCTAGTGGTATTCCGGATACTCTTAGGCCTCAGGAGCCTTATTATGCATCGCCAGTATCTAGTGTACCTCCTGCACGGGGTGCTTTTAGCGGCCAGTCCGACTAACCTGGCCTGAGCTAGATACTACAACCACGCCCTCCGAGAGCTTGTTTTAAGTGTGGAGACACTCTCCATATGGTGAGGGATTTCCCGAGACTTAGGAGCGGTGCACCTCCATAGAATTCTCAGACACCACGTGCTCCACCGGGTGCTCAAGCTATGGTTATAGCACCAGCTACCATTCTACCTGCTCAACCAGCTGGAGGTGGAGGTAGGGGAGGTAGAGGTCGCCCTAGAGAGGGGGGCCAGGCCAGATACTATGCTCTTCCTGCTCGTACTAAGGCAGTTGCTTTCGACTTTGTCGTTACAGGTATTGTTTTGGTCGGTCATAGAGATACGTTGGCTGTATTTGATCCAGGCTCCACATATTCCTATTTGTCATCATATTTTGCTCCGTATTTAGGCGTATCTCGTGATTCTATGAGTTCTTCTATTTATATGTCTACACCCGTGGGAAATTCTATTGTTGTTTACCATGTGTATTGGTCGTGTTTGGTTGTTATTGGTGGTTTTGAGACCAAAACTGATTTATTGTTGCTTATTATGGTAGATTTTGATATTATCTTGGGCATGGACTGGTTGTCGCCATATTATTCTATTCTTAATTATCACGCCAAGATGGTGACGGTGGCTATTCCAGGCTTACTGCGATTAGAGTTGAGGGGTACCTTAGATTACACTCACAGAAGTGTTATTTTATTTTTTAAAGCTCAGCGTATGGTTGAGAAGGGGTGTGACGCGTATCTACCTTATGAGAGAGATGTCAGTATTGATACCCCTACAGTTGAGTTCAGTCCCAGTAGTAAGGGATTTTCCTGATGTATATCCAACTGATCTTTCGGGCATGCCGCGGGACAAAGATATTGACTTTGATATTGACTTGTTACCCGACACTCAACCCATCTCTTTCCTCCATATCGTATGGCTCATCCTAAGTTTAAGGAGTTGATGAACCAATTGTAGGAAATGCTTGATAAGGGTTTCATTCGCCTAGTGTGTCACCTTGGGGTGCTCTAGTTTTGTTTGTGAAGAAAAATGATGGTTCTATGCGTATGTGTATTGATTATCGCTAGTTGAAAAAAGTTACAGTGGAGCACATGTATCTTTTTCCTCGTATTAATGACCTATTTGATCAGTTACAGGGTGCCAGATTGGCTTCCAAGATTGACTCGCATTCAAATTATCATCAGTTGAAGATTCGGGAGCCAGATATCGCGAAAACTACTTTCCGGACTCGGTATGGTCACTACGAGTTCCTTGTGATGTCATTTGGGCTGACCAACTCCCCAACAACATTTTATGCATAGTGTATTCTGACTCTATCTTGACTCATTCGTCATTGTATTTATTGATAACATTTTGGTGTACTCCCGGAGTCGGGAGGATTATGAGCAGCACCTGAGGACTGTGCTTCAGACCTTGAGAGAAAAGAGGTTATATGCAAAATTCTTAAAGTGTGAGTTCTGGTTATATTCAATGGCATTTTTGGGTCACGTAGTGTCGAATGAGGGGATCAAGGTAGATCTGAAGAAGGTGGAAGCAGTGCAGAGTTGGCCCGGACCCTCCTCAGCTACAGAGATCCGGAGTTTTCTTGGTTTGGCGGGGTATTACCGTCGATTTGTTGAGGGATTGTCATCTCATTACTAGAAATTCGGGTTTTAGCAACCATAAAAAGAGACCAGCGTTGGTCTGTATATGCAAAATACCGACCAAAACCCGTCCAAACAGCTTGGTCAATATTTAGTAGTCGCTTTTGTATACCGACCAAAGTTGGTCGCTAATTACCGAACAAAGTTGGTCGCAAAGGTAATAGGACCAACTGTGCAATTTAAAGCTCGTACTGACCAATTTTGGTCGGTAACATATTCTAATAATTTAATTTTACCGAACAAAGTTGGTCGGTGTATGTAAATTACATTATATTATTAATTATTAAAATTTAAAGATTATCGACCAAAGTTGGTTTGTAAATTAAAATATATTGTTTTTAAAATTAAAATTTCAAGATTAGCGATCAAAGTTGGTCGGTAAATGTGAAGTATGGGTAATCCTTGTTCATTAACCGACCAACATTGGTCGGTAATTATTAATTTTTTTTTATGATTATGTGACCAACTTTGGTAGCTAATCAGAAGAATATTTTTTTAATTAAATATCGACCAACTTTGGCCGGTTCTCTAGATTTTAATTTTGGCATAAAATGCCTATTTTGGCAGCTACACCACCTGCCAGCATATCAAAATTCCTAAACAGGCATTTTATGCCAACAACAACAATAACAACAATAAACAACAACAACAACAACAACAACACAATTCAATAAATACATTAAAACTAACAAATTAAAATTTAATTGAACTAAAAAATCCAAAACCAAGTTAATACTTATTACAACTAGTTCAGAACTGACTCTATTTGTCTAATTCAAAGTATATACAAGCCAAGGAATGTTTTGTACAAATTCATCATCACAATATGATGAACTTTCATCTAAAAGACGGTGTCGAGAAGGGTCTTGAGGAGGATGTGAAGAACGACCACGATGAGGACGGGAGGAACGATCTGCTCACGTTCAAGTCGAGCCTCTGGCTGTCACGACACAAAATCCACTAAGGGTCATGATGGCGCCGGACACCACTGTCAGGCAAGCCAACTAAAATACTTAATTAGATTCCAGTTTTAACAATTTTGTAAAACAAAGATTTTCCTTACAATTTCATGGGTAAAAAGGATAATTGCTTCAATTCAAATTAAATAATTAGCAATTAATACAAAGTATTTCGAAATCCATCCCAAAACTCGGTGTCACAAGTGCATGAGCAATTTCTAAGATATAATATAATGCAACAACCATTCGGAATATAATATTGGACAGGAAATAAATACAAATAACAGAAAGAGACTCTGCTGGCTGCGGGTCGTCTCGAGAAGTGCAGCTCACCTAAGTCTCCGTATCAACCATGCTGCTACGCCCAGTAGGCCACTAGAGTTACATATACCTGTGCAACAAAAATGCACAAAAGTGTAGTATGAGTACGAAAATAACATGTACTCAATGAGTATCCTGTCCAATCTCGAAGAAGTAGAGACGAGATGGTCGACTTCGACACTTACTAGTGGTCCAATAAAGATATATCCAGTATATGCTAAATCGTAGATTTTTATGAACATGATTATAATTTGATGGGTTGAAGCAAATAAAGAATTCCTCCTTTTATAGAAAATTTTCAAATTCTTTTTTATCATTTATACAATTATTCTCAAGCAGGAAAAAGGCTATAACAACTTTAATAGGTTTCAAGGCAAGCAAAAGCATTTTTCAAATCATGCCGAGGCGTACGACCCACTCCAACAGAAAATAAACTGTGCACTGCCGAGGGTCGAACGGCGTGAACCATAGATGCGTATACTACCCCGCTCGCGAACTATCCATGCGACGCGATCAACATAAAATAAACAATCCCCCTGCTCGCGAATCATACATGTGACGCAGGCACACATAGAAATACATGCTCAGATAGCCAATTAAGAATTTATCGGGAAATATTTATTCAATAAAAGCCACTTTCTCTTATAACAATTTAAGAAAAGAAGTTTAATCCTTTTTTAAATTAATTTATTAATTCAATGTGGTTTAAGCAATTCGAGCTGTCAATAAGTTTACAATTAATCCAAGTATAGCATGATATTGGGTCCTAGACTACCCGGTCAATAGCATGATAGCAGCTACGCACGGACTCTCGTCACCTCGTGCGTACGTAGCCTCCACAAATAGGAACACATAACCAATTTATTCACCTATGAGGATAATTCCCTCTTACAAGGTTAGTAAGGAGACTCACCTCGCTTCGAAGATCCATAACCGGCATTCCACGCCCTTACGAAGACTCGAACCGATGAACAAAGCTCCAAAGCTAGCCAATAATGATACCAATCCATTAATATATACTCAATTATTCATTACAATCCAATTTATAACAATTCCTAACCCTAATCGAAACGTTGACAAAAACGCCCTAGGACCCACGTCCCCGGATTTCCAAAATTTTCGAAGAATAAGTTTACCCATAGCTTCACAAACTCAAATATATAATTTTCTCTAAATTTCATGCCCAAAATCGTGGTCAAATTTCAAGTATATAAATTTCTAGGTCTTTCTACCAAAACCCCAAATTTCTACCCATTTACATACTAAAATCCATACATAATCAATGTATTTAACTCAAGATGGATGGGATTAGCTTACCTTATCGTTGATGATGAAAAATCCTACTAGAAGCTCTACCAAAAATCGCCCAAGCCAAGAAAATATGAGAGAAAATTGCCAAATCCCGATTTTTAAAATACCCCTCTACCTCCAGCACTTTTCGCATCTACGGTCCCTTCACTTCCAGCCCAAAACTGCATATGCGGCTCCCTTGGCCGCTACTGCGGCTCCGCACCTATGGCCCAATTCTCGCAGGTGAGGTTATGACAGCAACCACCAAGTTTCGCCTTTCCAAAATTCCATTTTTGATCCGTTAACCACTCGGAATCCACCCGAGGCCCCTAGGACCCCAACCAATCATGCCAACAGTCCCAAAACACATTACGGACCTGCTCAAGGCCTCAAATCATATCAAACAACGCTAAAACTACGAATCGACCTCCAATCCAAGCTTTATGAACTTTAGAATTTCAAACTTCTATTTTCGATGTTTAAACCTATCAAATCATGTCCAATTAACTTCAAATTTTGCACACAAGTCGTATTCGACATCACGGACCTACTCCAACTTCCGGAATCGGATTCCGACCTCGATATCAAAAATTCCTCTTCTGGTCAAACTTCTCAAAAACCTTCAAATTTCTATCTTTAGCTAAATGGCTCCAAAATGACCTACGGACCTCCGAATTCATTTCCGAACTAGCTCCCAACTCCAGAATCATCATACGCACCTACTCCCAGACTCGAAATCCCAAACGGATATCGATAACACTGATATGCACTTCAACCTAAACTTATGAAATTTCTTCCAAAATACTAACTTCCGCAATAGGCCCCAAAACGCCCCCGGGTCATCCAAAGCCCGATCCAGGCATACGTCCAAGTTCGAAATCATCATACGAACCTGCTGGAACCTTCTAATCCCGATTCCAATGTATTTTACTCAAAAATCCGATCTTAAGCTAATTCTTACAACTTAAAGCTTCTGAAATGAGAATTCTCTTTCCGAATCAACTCTTAACTTCCCGGAATTCAATTCCGATCGCACGCACAAGTCATACTACCTGAAGTGAAGCTGCTCATGGCCTTAAGCTGTTGCACGAGGTGCTAGAGCTCAAAACGACCGGTGGGGTCGTTACATTCTCTCCCACTTAAACATACGTTCGTCCTTGAACGTGCTAAGAACTACACTGAAGTAGTCTGAAATCACTATTTAACACCTCATGCACCTTCCTGTGCTACCACAACTTCATTGAGCACATTAGCTCAATAAATTTTGAAGATATTTCCTTTTGTTCAAGCAAATAAGCCTTAGAGCCTAATTCCAACATTCAGAAGTCTATGCCCGACCTGTTTCCAACATACGCTCATCACATCAATCACTATATGCAGTACCAAGACGTGACTGTATACCTTAGCTGAATTCACACCTTGCACTATTTTAGTCCTAGGATCACAACAACATCCTCTGATCAATTTAGTCGAAATTCCATGACTCTGATGCTCACAACGCACCTTATGATATGCATAGCTCTTACTCTAACTCTTACAATATCGCCATGACGGAAGAGATGTGTAGAAATTCATAACCGACTGCTGAATCAACAAATCATTGGGTCTATACTACTGACAAGAACATACACCTCATTCAGAACGAAATAATGATCTTAGCTCCTTAATAGACTTCATATAGTCAGATTGCACTGATCTTAAATCCAATGATCTCGTCTTACCCAGTACGAACTGCTCAGGTAATAAGCCACCCCGGACATAATCAAAAGTCCCCTATGATGCTACAATATACAAATAGGCCACCATATCGAATGTGATATAAAGGAAAGTAAACTTTGATAAGGAAATTCAATTACACCGCTCGCGAATCATACATGCGACGCGGTCAACTTAATTAAACAAACATCCTGCTCGCGAATTATAAATGCGACGCGGGAACATAGCTAATATAAGCTTTCCTCATAAAATAGGAAACAAAACACACAAAAACAAATACGGGGAGCTGTACTCAGCTTCACACTGTTGCGACGCGCAACCCGATTCGAACAACATAACCATGGCGGCGTGCCACCCGATCCATCCATAAAACTCGCATAAGGAGATACGCACCGAGCTAGGTTGCTCATTTCAATAATATACCGAATATCGGTCACAAGCACACTAAGTGCATAATTCCATCCCTGGGTGACATATAGCGCCAGAAGCCAGAAAACTCAAGCACAACTGAGGTTCGATATACGGTCCGAAGTCTCAAAAGCCATCCTGCTCATATAACATCATCTCTACGCGGAGCATCAACACAAAAGGAATTCACCAAGCCGTCTCACAACTCGCACGATGCAATACATCTTTACCTGAAATAGCTGATGAAAAAATAACAACCCGACTACTCTTACATTAAGGAGAGCTGTGTTGAAATGAACACATCTGGCCTGATATAGAGCCCATATTTACATTTAAATCCATCCACCGACCTCAAGTCGATTCTGATCAGACTGAACTAGGCTAATTACCTTTCAAGGCCTCAAAATAACTCCTCTTTCGCTCATAACACATAAGAACAGCTATCATAGTCGGAGAAATCATCCACAGTCCACAACTCAATAGACTGAGTGCCCTCCAGGTATATATTCTCAAATCAACGATATTATCACAACCTTCATACTTGTTTTAAGTTTTTAATCAATCAAGTGACTACCTGTCACATTTATACAATCTTCCTGTGGGACACACTCCCACAACCTACCATAACAAATAACTGGGTCGTACCTCCAAACCACCGACCACACTAATGCTGAAAAGCGATCAAGAATCATTAACCAGGATGCAAAGCCTTTTTCACAAAACACCGATCTCAGGTGACGCTGAAGACATTACCAACTTACCTTAAACACCGAAACTCCTTTCCTGCTCATCCGAGCTTGTGACATCCTTGTCCACACCGAGCTGTTACCATGATCTTTACTTCAAATTCCATACCTGTAAGGCCCCGAAATTTGTTTTTTCAAGTAATTTAAGATTTCGTCGTACCAAGGTAGGCTAAATTATTTTATTTCATGTGCAAATGAGGATTTATGATATGATGTATATCAATTGGATATTTTAATAAGTGTATAAGTCATATTGGAAGTGAATTGGGGTCTAAGGAGAGGCCTAAGTCAAAGCCAAGTTGGAAAATTTCATATTACACGAAAGTTGTAGATGCGTGCTCACAAGACCTCACTTTGGACAATCATATCTCCAATTATATATGGATTTGTGTGATGAAAAACCTATCAAATTAAATCCCTTTGAGTCTAGTTTCCAACTCAACAAACCGTTCGTCATTTGGAGGTATATACAGAAAGTTATAACCATTTTACTGTGCATGTGTCACTATCGCGCCTAGGTGCGCGATCGCGCTTGTGGACGCGCATATTGCGAAGTATTATGCTTTTGGGCACGCTAATAGGTGCATGACCGCGCTAGTGAAATGCTTCTAAATACCCCAAGACCGGGTATAGAGGGTTCCCAAGTCATTTTTGGAGCAAGGGCTTGGTCTCTCAAGAGGGATCCGTCCCACTCTTCATTTCTATGATCCAAGGTAAGATTTTTGGAGTATTTTGAGTTGATTAGTACTCCTAAACACTTATATTAACATGGATTGACCTTGAAAATAAATATATTTCCATTCAAATCCTTGAATTTATCAAGAACACCACAAGTGGGGATTCTTAAAATTCTTACTACAAGAGGTATG
>MU690482.1:21929-37287 GCA_026770625.1 Nicotiana glauca
GGGGCGCTACATTCGTGTTATGATTGTAGGTGGTTCTATAGCATGTACTCCAGTCCACCGACAGTAGCACCTCCTCCACTTTTCGTCAGCTGTATTGGTGAGCCCCTTTCCTCTTGGGGCCCTGCGTGGCTCATGCCGCTTTTCTTCCGGAGTCTATTTTGGTATTTGTGAAAGGTATAGTTGGAGACTTGTTGCCGGCATTTCCATATTATTCTTTAGTTGTATTTAGAGGCTCCGTAGACAAGTTGTGGGTAGTATCGGGTATTGGAAATTAAAACAGAAATATTGATGTTTGGTAATAATGTATACAACTTGTAATACCTTTAGAGTGGCGAATGAAGTTGCTAATGAAAATGAAATGGAAATTGTTAATGATATGTTTATATAATTTGATTAATGGAGTCCATCTCCTATTTATTCATAAGTTAGTTTGGGTAGAATGAGACCTAACAGGCTTGCTCGATCGGGTTTACTCGGTTGAGCGTCGGTCGCGCTCCTCGGATTTTGGGGCGTGACAATACCACTCACTACACCTAACATGCCAACATACGATAGAACACGCTTTTCATCATAGCTTCAGAACCACTGTCGGGCTAACACTTCATCATATAAAAGCTTTTCACTTAACTCACTTCAGGAGAACCATAGCAACACACAAGTGAATTCTCATAACCGTAGAATATGAAAATCTCTAAGTAGTGGTCTAAGCCACCATAGCCCTTCCGGGGCCCACCTCCACATATCAGGTCACAACAGTAGAATACTTTTTGAATACCACCAACTACGGTGGCCGACAAGCCTCGCACGCACTGTCACAATTCACTTGCATAACTCAATTACACTGAAAGAACTGCTCACTACCAGCAACATGCCATACCGAATATGTCTAACCAATCCCTCTTCTTCCAATTTATCCTTAATTGCCATAGAAACAATGATAACTCCATTCAACACTTAACAGACTCCATCCGCACTTATCCCGAGAGACCCTGAATCATGCGACCATGCTGTCTCAAATCCCACGAACCATTTCGTAGCTCCAAATTGCTACATTGCAAGTCAAAACATCATAGACATTCTGTGCCTCTTCTCATAGGCTACCATCAATCTTGATTCTTAACCGTACCTATAGGCTTGAACTTGTTAGGCATCACACCTTATCCTTTAAATTCACTAGGACCATTGTTGAGAGACACCGGCTATGACTTGGCCCTGGATATAATGAACTCCATGAATCTTCTATCACATGAATACCCTCTTGGTGAAGCACCTGACAAAATCACTTCCCTTGGAGCCTGTATCTTTACAAAGCACAATCCTAAATCCTTCCCCACGTCTGAACATGGGCCAATAAGGCCAACGATGGCACACCTTTAATAATTCCTTTGCTCAAATTGCCACTTATGTTCTTTTCCCGTAGCTGAAGTAACCCATCAATATGCTAATAACTAGAAACCTCGCAAGTAGTTAACTATGCAACCCAATCATAGGCGGTGGAACTCTCCCACTTAGCTTGAAGCCATTATTACACGACTCTGCCATTCACCAGGACTCTTTATCTCTTATTGATGTAACCTTGCGCAATCAACCGCCAAAATCCTTTGAATCTTACTATAAAACCCCTTTTTATACTCTGAATCATCAACCACATTCGCACGATCGATCTCTTTGCTGCATAACCAATAAAATTCTTCGCAAAAGGTTCGCCAACTATGCGACCGCTAACCTGCTCATAGGGAATAACCCACCTGAGTCTGAGCTCACTCTCTAGTTGCACAGTCCATTCACCCCTCGTTGACATCAATTAAATTTGTGGCAACATCCTCCCAATTCAAAGTTATGTTGTATTCTTCTTCTTTTCCGGTAGCTCCTTCCCATTATATCAAAGCTCTTGCCGTATAATAGCCCATACTTCAAATTAAATCCATAGACCCCAATCGCCAATCACTAATATTCTCAAATCACTCCAAACTCTCCTTAAGGTACGTGGTCATCCCACTGCAAGTCCATGTGCAACTCCGCCACTCTCCCACTTTGGCGGAACTCAACTCCTTAATCGACTACTCGACCATTGGCCTCTTATACCCGGCCTTCTAGAAGTTTTAGCCACCGCCTGACACCTCCCACATGTCTTTCCTCATTCTTTGCTGCCCAGCTGCTGGCTTAAATAAAATCTATCTTCGTGGCACTTGAACCCACAATTACTGCTAACTTCACACCTTTCGGAAAATCATCCTTCTCATACCATCGACATTAGAAACACTGATTCGACCCTGAACTACCGCACCCTGCGATATCTGGCAGCAATATTTTCAATACTATTTCACAATAGCTTTCCCAAAAGGCGAATTGTAGAAGGTCATAACACCGACGAACTTAGTATGTTCAATTAGGACAACAACACCCCACCATAGAAGAAAGCTCTACCATGCTCGCAAATACCAAGTCTTATTACTCCACCAGCCCACATATGACCATTCTTAGTCGGATTGTCTTTCCCCTGCCGTGAATAAAATACTGACTCTCTAGATTATGCACTGAGTCAACCTCCATTCAAGTCATTCACTGCCTCGATACGTAGGCAAATGTCCTACCATCATATCAATATTGCGGAACAATAGTTTATAGCATTATGGCAACTTGTGCCTAGCCTCAGAGCCATCAGAAGTACCGATACTGGGCTGAAACAATAGAATATACTTCCACAAGGCGACGATAATAGTCCAATCAGCTATACCGGGAGAAACATCCCGCACGATATTCGTAGTATCATTACAATTATTCAATTCTCGATGAGTAGCAAGCGCTTTGTGTTGCATAAGATTGAGTAGGAAAGAAACAAAGGCATAAGCCTCAAAGGAATCAAATCGCACGATGAGGAATCAAGAAGGGAAGTACTCCTAACAGTCCTTCAGCCTCCCGAGGATAAGTACAGACATCTCTGTACCGATCCGCGAGACTCTACTAGACTTTATCATGACTCATGAGACCCTAGGAACCTAGTGCTCTGATACCATGTTGTCATGACCCAAAATCCACAAAGGGCCGGGATGGCGTCGGACACCACTATCAGGTAAGCCAACTAAAATACTTAATTAGATTCTAATTTTAACAATTTTAAAAAACCAAGATTTTCCTTACAATTTCATAGGTAAAAAGGATAACTGCTTCAATTCAAATTAAATAATGTGCAATTAATACAAAGTGTTTCAAAATCTATCCCAGAACCCAGTGTCACAAGTGCATGAGCAATTTCTAAGAAATAATATAATACAACAACCGTCCAGAATACAATATTGGACAGTAAATCAATACAGATAACTAAAAGAGACTCTGCTGACTGCGGGTCGCCTCGAGAAGTGCAGCTCACTTGAGTCTCTGTATCAACCATGTTGGTACGCCCAGTAGGCCACTAGAGTTGCATATACATGTGCAACAAAAATAGTATGAGTAAAAAAACAACGTGTACTCAATGAGTATCCCGTCTAATCTCGAAGAAGTAGAGACGAGATGGTCGACTTCGACAGTTACTAGTGGTCCAATAGTGATATATCCAATATATGCTAAATCGTAGATTTTTATGAACATGATTATAATTCGATAGGTTGAAGAAAATAAAGAATTCCTCCTTTTATAGAAAATTTCCAAATTTCTTTTTATCATTTATACAATCATTCTCAAGCTAGAAAAAGGCTATAACAACTTTAATATGTTTTAAGGCAAGCAAAAGCATTTCGCAAATCATGCCGAGGCGTACGGCCCGATCCAACAAAAAATAAAATGTGCACTGCCGAGGGTCGAACGGTGCGAACAATATATGAATCTATTACCCCACTCGCGAACTATCCATGCAACGCGGTCAACATAAAATAAACAATCCCCCTGTTCGCCAATCATACATGTAACACAGGCACACATAGAAATACATGCTTAGATAGCCAATTAAGAATTTATCGAGGAATATTTATTCAATAAAAGTCACTTTCTCTTTTAACAATTTAAGAAAAGAAGTTTAATCCTTTTTTAAATTTATTTAGTAATTTGATGTTGTTTAAGCAATTCGAGCTGTCAATAAGTTTACAATTAATCCATGTACAACATGTTTTTTGGTCCTAGACTACCCGGACAATAGCATGATAGCAGCTACGCACGAACTCTCGTCACCTCGTGCATACGTAGCCCCCACAAATAGGAGCACATAACCAATTTATTTACCTATGGGGACAATTCCCTCTTACAAGGTTAGTAAGGAGACTCACCTCGCTCCGAAGATCCATAACCGGCATTCCACGCCCTTCCGAAGACTCGAACCGATGAACAAAGCTCCAAATCTAGCCAATAATGATACCAATCCATTAATATATACTCAATTATTTGTTACAATCCAATTTATAACAATTCCTAACCTTAATCGAAAAGTTGACGAAAATGCCCTCGGGCCCACGTGCCCGGATTTCCAAAATTTTTGAAGAATAAGTTTATCCATAGCTTCACGAACTCAAATATATAATTTTCTCTAAATTCCCTGCCCAAAATCGTGGTCAAATTCCAAGTATATAAATTTCTAGTTCTTTCTACCAAAACCCCAAATTTCTACCCATTTACATACTAAAATCCATACATAATTGATGTATTTAACTCAAGATGGATAGGATTAGCTTACCTTATTGTTGATGATGAAAAATCCTAATTGAAGCTCTCCCAAAAATTGTCCAAGCCAAGAAACTGTGAGAGAAAATGGCCAAATCCCGATTTTTAAAACACCCCTCTGCCTGCAGCACTTTCCGCATCTGCGGAAAAATAACCGCATTTGCGGTCCTGCATTTGTGGAAAAGTGACCGCATCTGCCGTCCATTCACTTTTAGCCCAATACCACATCTGCGGCTCCCTTGGCCGCTCCTGCGGTTCCGCACCTGCGGCCCAATTCTCGCAGGTGCGGTTTTGACAGCAACTAGCAAGTTCAGCCTTTCCAAAATTCCATTTTCGATCCGTTAACCACCCGAAAACCACCCGAGGCCCCCGAGATCCCAACCAATCATTCCAACCAGTCCCAAAACACATTACAGACCTTCTCAATGCCTTAAATCATGTCAAACAACGCTAAAACCACGAATCGACCTCAAATCCAAGCTTTATGAACTTTAGAATTTCAAACTTCTATTTTCGATGTTTAAACCTATCAAATCACGTCCGATTGACTTTAAATTTTGTACACAAGTCGTATTCGACATCACGGACCTACTCCCTCTTCTAGAATCAGATTCTGACCCCGATATCAAAAATTCCACTTCCGGTCAAATTTCTATCTTTAGCTAAATGGCTCCAAAATGACCTACGGACCTCTGAATTCACTTCCGATCGCGCTCCCAACTCCAGAATCACCATACGGAGCTACTCCCAGACTCAAAATCCCAAACGGACATCGATAATACTGATATGCACTTCAACACAAACTTGTGAAATTTCTTCCAAAATACTAACTTCCACAATAGGTGCCAAAACGGCTCCGGGTCATCCAAAACCGGATCCGGCCGTACGCCCAAGTCCGAAATCATCATACGAACATGCTAGAACCTTTGAATCCCGATTCCGATGTCTTTTACTCAAAAATCTGATCTTAGCTAATTCTTACAACTTAAAGCTTCAGAAATGAGAATTCTCTTTCCAAATCAACTTCGAACTTTCCGGAATTCAATTTCGATCGCACGTACAAGTCATAATACCTGAAGTGACGCTGCCCATGGCCTTAAACTACTAAACGAGGTGCTAGAGCTCAAAACGATCGGTCGGGTCATTACGCTGGCGATGACTCACGAGATCGGGACAACAGAAAAGCTCCAGTAGATAGGAGAGTTCTGATATGAGCTTGAATGCCAAGGAATTGAGCATCTCTAACCCTTTCTCTTTCCTTGGTTGCTTCTAGCTTGGATGTGCGATCCCTCTGACTGCAACATATCTGGATGGACCTCAAGTGGCTGTGATATTGATGGTTGTGACCCGTAATTGTAATCCATGTGGCTGTGACATGGATAGATGTGATCCATGCGATGTAGATCATTGCGATCCACGTGGTCGTGAGGTAGTGTCTGCATGAAGGTGTAGGGATCGTGATGCTGTGGCAGCTCAATATATCCGTGGGGTGGAGGATAAGACATCGGCATCTCTGTAGAGGGTGGAAAAGAGGGAGTATCATTAACTAACCTCCTCTTTTCCTTCCTAGCCTTTCCTTGACCCCGAGAACCAGTAGGGTCATTGTAACCTTGACCCTTGCCTGTCATCTGCGTAATATAATATATATTTAGATTGAAACATATAAGAAACTAGCTATAAAACAAGAGTTATTTAAAAACCCAACTTTTTAAAGCTCATCGACGTATTATTCCTCGTCCGAGAATTCTTTGTCCTCACTTGTTTGAGCTTCATCAGTTGATTATTCGTCCTCATTTTCTATAATTGTTACTTTATCTATATCAACTTCTTCCAATATGTGTTCAGGATGTTCCAAATCATTTTCTAAAACTTCGTCCACAATTTGGTGAACACTGGAGATATCGTTTTGATATGCAACATCTAACACATTCTCGACTTCCACCCTACCCACAGTCTTAGTTTTTATTACAACCCACCAATTGGACTTATTCTGGCGCTATGGATAAGGAGCATAATACACTTGCCTAACATTATATGCAATTATGAAAGGATCATAGCGATCATACTCCCTCGTATGATTAACCTCAATTATGTTGTATTGATTGTGCACTCTTGGACTTTTGTTGTATTTGGGTCACGCCACCTGCATGTAAAGAGTATCAATTTTTTATATGGACAACATGTATATTGTAGTTCCATTATTTCTTTGAGCACACCATAATAATAAATATCTCCAACTTGGTTGCCTTCACCACCTTGAACCCACACCCTGCTGTTGTTGCTATTTTTATTTTTAGAGCAATCCTCTGTATGGAACTTATAACCATTCACTACGTACTTAGACATTGTTGTGACCTCAAGCCCAGATCCCCAAGAAATACCTTTGAAAAATTGATTTACACCATTATTTGGATTATTTACCTACATAATGTTAAAAAAATTCATAAGTTAGAATATCTTAAAAACAAAACATTATTTACCTACATAGTGTTAGAGCATTATCAGGAACTTAAAAATTATTTAAACCACGTATCAAATCTCGTATATACAGCATCATGGCCAAATTAACCCACGAAGTGATTGTGACACATAAAATATTTTTAGTAGTTGCATCGAGATGTAATCACTGTAAATTTTATATTTTGATAACTAATAAATCACTACTTACTTGAGAAATGGTACAACTTTGGGACAATTTAGCAACACGTGAAGTATAGCTGACTTGTACTCCATATCACTCAAACTTATCATTCTAACATCCTTAGAACATCGGCTTGGTCGATTGAATATGGGCATTGGCGGATATAGTGGATCATTCACACATTCGATCGTGTGCCTATTGGGCATATTCCTAAATCATGGCACGTTACTCTCAAAATAATTATAGCAAAATGAGCAGTTTCCTTTGCAAGATAAGCTTCACATATAGATCCTTCAATCCAGTTCCTCTGCTTAAAAAATTATTTACATTTGCCAATTGTCCTACATAATGTCATGTTAGCTAAGAACACTCAAATAAAATGGAAAATTACATCAAACTTATAATATTACCTCTCAAAGGGATACATCCATATGCATTGAACAAGCCCTCCAAGTCGTGCCTCGTGTACAAGGTGGATTGGAAGGCGTTCCATTACATCAAAAAAACCACATGGAAATATCTTTTCCATCTTACTAGAAGTTACACGAATGTTCTGATCCATCCGGAGTAGGTTTTCTTCCCTTAATGTGGTAAGAACACAAGTCTCTGAAAAACAAACAAATCTTTGTGATGGGTTTCCAGATTCTTTCAGGCAAACCACAAAATGCAATAGGCACTAAGGTCTCCATGAAAATATGACAGTCATGACTTTTCAAATGGCTCAACTTCCCTACCTTCATATCTACTTTTTTCCAAGATTCGATGCATAACCATCACGCATCTTCAATTTCATAACCCAATCACAAATTTGCTGTTTTTCTCCAAAGTGAACGTGTAACTTGATTTGGGCTTGAACACCTTACCATTGTTTGTTTTTTGCAAGTATAATTCAGGCCGCCAGCAATATTCTTGCAAGTCCATTCTAGCCTTTGGGTTATCCTTTGTCTTACCTTTAACATCCATCACTGTGTTGAACAAATTATCAAAATAATTTTTCTTAATATGCATGACATCAAGGTTGTGATGGAGAAGATTATCCTTCCAATAAAGCAACTCCCAAAATTTACTCTGTTTCGTCCAATTATGAGTAATACCATATCCAAGGAATCCACAAGGGGGAGTTTCAGTATCTTTACTGAAATTCTGGACCCTCTCCCAAATTTCCTCACCTAAAAGTATCGGAGGAGGAGAATCATATTCCATTTTATTCTTTTTGAATGCATTTTTCATCTTTGTAAACTCATGATCATGAGGCAAGAATTGACGATGACAATCAAACCATGATTGTTTTCGGCCATTTTTCAAAGTGAACGCTTTACTATTTTCCATGCCGTAAGGATAAGCTAGCTTCCCAACAGTCATCCACCCAGACAATATTCCATACGAAGGAAAATCATTAATATTCCATATTAAATTAGCACTTGAATTTCTGCTTGGCTGATATGTCATATGTTTCAACACATCATACTACAATTGTTTTAGCTCATCAATCAAAGGTTGCAAATATACATCAATCAAACTTTTCGGGTTACGTGGACCGAGGATAATACAATTTAAGAATATATATAGACTAGTCATACACAACTCGGGTGGTAGATTATAAGGTGTAAGAAAGACAGGCCATCATGAATATGGTATTGCAAATATAGAAAAAGGCGTGAAGTCATCCGCACATAGACCAAACCGAATGTTCCTTGGTTCACTAGCAAAATCTGGATATGTCCTATCAAAGTGCTTCCAAACTTCTCCATCTGAAAGATGACACATAACACCAGGTGGTCTTTTATTTTCAAAGTGACATCTCATATGAGGAGCAAAACTCATCGACGCATATAATCTCTTTAACCTAGGTATAAGAGGTAAATAATGCATCGCCTTGATAATGACCATATTCCCGCTTGAAAGCCTCTTGAAACGAGGATTTTTGCAAAATTTACAACTGTCTAAAGTTGCATCATCTTTATAGTATAACATGCAACCATCTTCACAATAATCAATTCCCATTGACGAAAGTCCTAACTTAGAAACTAATCTCTTTGCCGTATAGAAATCACCAGGTAATTTTATATTAGGGTCAATGAAAGAGTCCATGGCTGCTTGAGAGATATTCCAATCATATTTGATACTTAGTAATCTAACTGCAACAGACAACTCAGAGTGTGGACTTCCTTTACGTAGTGGACGAATAACTTCCTCTAACTGTTTATAAAAATATTTTGCGTCATCATTAGGAGTTTGTTCAACATTTTCATTGGGCTCACCCCCGAAATGCATCCCAAAAGCATATGTAACCATATCATGAATTCTAGAATCACGATTTATGTTCTTCACCGACCTACTACTTTCACTAACAACCATGTTATGAAATATCCCACGGCTACCATCGATCTATCCATGATTAGTCCACACAAAGTAATTCTCTATAAATCCCTTCCTATAAAGATGAAGCTTAACTTCCGCTGGTTTTTCAAACTTCATACAGTCGCACCTAATACAAGGGCACATAATTACTCCTTCACTTTGATGTGGTGGAAGTGATATTGCACGTCTAATAAATCCATGAACCCCTTTTATATAATCCTCCCGCAATCCCTGACGATTAGAATTATTCATATTGTACATCAAAGTACGATGTTCTATCTATACAAATAAAACAAGAACAAATTAATTTAGTTATTTCATATCATAATCTTTTTTATAAACTAAAAATTCAACTACATACTAAAAGTTTAATTCATATCCTAAAATTTCAATTTATAAATTGAAAGTTCAATTCTTAAACTAAATGTTCAACTCATATCCAAAAATTTCAATTTATAAACTAAAAATTCAATTTAGAGCCCGTTTGGCTTAGCTGATTTCGAATAGCTGATAAGCATTAGGTGCTGAAAAGCACTTTTAAGTGGTGAAGCTGATTTAAAAAATAAGCAGTTATGTATTTGGATAAATGTGTTGAAATAATAATAAGCAGCTAAAGAGAGTTTTATTTTATAAAGAAGTATTTTAGGGGTAGAATAGTAAATAGTTTGGTCAAACTTAAAAGTGCTTATAAGCTAAAATTTGATAAGTTGGGGGGGAACAACTTATGAGTTTTGGCTTATTTTTGGCCTATAAGCACTTAACTTATAAGCACTTTTAATTTTACCGAACACATAGATAAGCCATAAAGTGCTTATAAGCCAATTTGACCAGTTTATAAGTTTAGCCAAACACCCTCTTAATATCCAAAAGGTCCAATTCATAAACTAAAAGTTCAACTACAAATCCTCAAAGTTCAATTCATAAACTAAAAGTTCAACTCATATCCAAAAATTTTAATTTATAAACTAAAAATTCAATTTAATATCAAAAGGTCCAATTCATAAACTAAAAGTCCAATTCATAAACTAAAAGTCCAATTCATAAACAAAAAGTTCAACTCATATCCAAAAAATTTAATTTATAAAGTAAAAAATCAATTTAATATCCAAAAGATCCAATTCATAAACTAAAAGTTCAACTACAAAACATAAAATTTCAATTTATATCCTAAAATTTCAATTCATAAACTAAAAGTTCAACTACTACTACTACTAAACCCTAGATTCTAACTAAACTATTCAAGACTATACAAAGTATAATTCAAATCGTACTAAATTATTCAAGACTCATTAAACTAATTAGTTAATAAAATTAATAAACAAAACTAATCCTAAACCCTAGTCATCAATAATATACAATGCTTAAAGAATTGAAACAATAAAATACAATGTTCAAATAACTGGAAAAAAAAACTAGAAATAACAAAGAAATAGGTTGTAATTCAAACCTTGATTTTTTAGGGTTTAGGCGAGGGGCGGAGCAGTGGCAGCGACAGCGGCAGCTCCGGCGACGGGGAAGGCGTTGGGCGGTGGCTACACGGGGTGGGGAATGAGATTTGTATGGGGGAAATAGAGAAGGGGAATAGGGAGGAGTTAAAAAATATTAGGGAAGAAAATAAGACAAATGGGGGGAAACCCGTTTTTAGTTTCTAATTTTCAGAATTTCCAACCAAAGTTGGTCGGTAATTTTGTCGGTACATTAAGTCTTGACCGTTTGACTAAATACTGACCAACTTTGGTCGGTTTTCTAAAAAAAAAACTAAATTTTTTTGTATTTATTTTTTAACATATTGTAAGATATAAAATAATTATTAATAACTATAAACATTTATTTTATTTAACTACAATTATTATAAATAATTATAAACTATAAGCATAATCTTTACAAAAAAATATATTAACTAGATAATTACTTTTAACATATTATAATAGCATCTATGTAAGTAAATTTTTAAGTTATATTTAAGTATATGAGTAATTTCTCACACACACATAAACTATACTGTAATTGATGATCAATCTTATATAGTACTACATACTTACGAATAATTAATTAATTTAGGGATTGATACACTTGTGAAGATCCTAATTAGTATATATAATTTATCATAAAATATATTTATTTGTAAATTGATTAATCGACTTATAACTTACTCAGATGCATCGTTGAATATTAAAAACAAAACGTCTCACCTATATCTATATCGATATAGATAAGGGTCGGTGCCACACCTCCTTCTGGCGCTACCGCACCCCGCGAAGGGCGTGGTAAAGGGAGTTTTTCCAACTAAAGGACAATCGAAATGGGATTCGTTTATTAAGAGATTCAGAGTCACCACTTGGGAGATTTATGGTGTCCCAAGTCACCGGTTGAATCCCGAATCGAGGAAAGGTTTGGCTCTATTTAACAGTCCGCGAACCAGAAATCCGGATAAGGAATTCTGTTAATTCGAGAGAAGGTGTTAGGCATTCCTGAGTTCCGTGGTTCTAGCACGGTCGCTCAACTGTCATATTTGGCTTATTTATCTGATTTATAACAATTATGAACTTATGTGCAAATTTTAACTTTTAACCGCTTTTATTATTATTATTTTTAATGACAATTACAACGTCGTGAAAACGTATCTCAAACCCCGTTACATCAATGTACCCGTGGTTATCGACACATTTCGACTCCGTTGAGATTTGAATTCGGGTCACATAAATGTGCACCCAAGTTTAGGGAGATAACATTATTAAATACGCGCCTAAAGAGTCTAACGCGTTATATTTTGGGAAGGCCGTGAAATTTGCTAAACGGCCCATCCCGAAGTCGGAGTATTATTAATATATACATTTATGAGGGCCCTGCAATTTGTGCGTTTATTTGGCGAGGCTCGTCTCATTTATTTCTTTAAAAGGATAATCTTAAAGTGACTACATTTTCCTATTAAGTTTGTCTCTAAAATAAAAGAGAAAAGGTCCTAATTAATTTACATGCTTGACAAGCTTGGGCCTCTTATTAGTTATTAGATTACAATAGATGCGAACGACAAATAACACCCGAACTTGTTAAATGGAAGATTGTTTCGTGCCTTATTCTGCAAGCGAACTACTAAAGCTCAAATTATAACATGCATACAAGATTGACAAAATATTGAAAACAAACTAACCATTCTCCAAATTGATTTAAACTTAACATTTCTGAAATTCATTTAACTAACATTTCTAGATGATTGAGACTCATGGAACTAACGGCTAGGAAATGTTATCAACATAGATTCGAACATTGGCATATATATTGCCTAATGGAATCAAACGCTGGCCTATTTAAATCCGCCTTGAATACAAAAAGAAAACTATAGATGAAATATAAGAGACTAATCCATTAACTATTTGTTCATTCTACAAATTGATTAACTAACTACATTACATGTACAACTGACGACTACAGATTGCGATTTTAAACAAATAAAATTTGAGTTGGGCACAAAAACTACACCATGCATTCTTATTGAGTCATGAAACTAGATTTTACAAATACTTATCACATATCTAT
This sequence comes from Nicotiana glauca, assembly GCA_026770625.1. Classification (NCBI taxonomy): domain Eukaryota; kingdom Viridiplantae; phylum Streptophyta; class Magnoliopsida; order Solanales; family Solanaceae; genus Nicotiana; species Nicotiana glauca. The sequence goes on from MU690482.1 coordinate 35,119, forward strand.
TAAACTACAGATACAGTACTTAATTCATCAATCACTCTAGCATATCATTTCACTTTTACATCTCACAGCTACATCAGTGTTGATTCGAAAGTGTACCTGGCAATATGCAATAGAAGAAGAAACAGGATTGATCAGCACAGCAGTAGTATACAACAACAGCAACAACCAGCAGCAGATAGAGAACCCAACAGAATAAATCCCAGGAAAACCAGTAGCAATTTCAAAGGTACCAAAAAACAACACCAACACCAGAAACCCAGGTATACAACCAGAAATACCAAACAGAATTACCAGCAACCAAAAGATGAACTCGAAAATATAACTTGATAGTTAAAATTGAAGCTCTCTTTAGTTCTCAATGAAACAATATTAGTTCCCTGACTCCTTAAAACTTTCTCTATTTATAGCACTGATTTTCGACCAAAAAGAAGACCTCCTTTTTTCGGACTCAAAAACCAGACCTCTATTTTCTTAGCTCCAGAAAAGAAGACCCCCCGGTTCTGTCCAAACTTTTTAGCATTTATAGCCTCTTTGAGACACTTAAACAAATATCAAGACCATTTTTTGCCCATGATATTCCCTTACAGCCCATTACTAAGTGTCTTGTACCATTTTTAATTCATTTGTCCCCCACTACCATTTGTCCACTCTATTAATTAATTCAAAGTTATGGGTAGGTGTATTTAATTACCTCTTTTAACACCTCCCCATACCACTATGTCTTGTTCTCCATTTTTATTAAACAATGCCTTATTTTAATACTATTATTGCTTAGTGGGCAGAGCACTCAACATAAATAATTCAGCAAGTTATAAATTTCCGTATTACCCCTGAAACTACTGAAATTACTATTCTACCCCCGTCCCTTCATTCTGCACCAAAATTATCAAACTGACCAAAACTGGTTCCTAAAAACACCAAATCACTACAGCTATAACCAAATCAAGCCTAACAATTGACTAATTAACATATGAAACTAATTTACAATCAACAACATTATGACGACAACATGGTCAGATTCACATTAAAGACAAACTTAACAGAATAATAAGTAGATTCAAATCACTAAAAATCAATCATCAATTGAAATCCAAATTAATTCCAACAGACAACTAAGATGAAGGATTCGATGATTTAACAAGAGACAACAAAAATGAAGCTAAAGCTATAAACTCTAAATATTTTACACAACTATTAAAATCAGAATCATACTAACAAAACAAAGAAGATGAATGACGGACATGAAGGAGCTTTCCGATTAAACCAAAATGAAGCAACAATTAACTGCACATTGATACGACTTTAAATGAAATCAACAACATCGAACCAGAATATTCGGACGAAGACTTCAACTTCGACGTAAATGAAATCTATCCGGGCAGCGAACGTTTCAAACAAACGACGAGCAGCGAACAAATTGAAGATGATGACTGACGAAATAAAGACGACTGAAGACGAACAACACTGACGACGACTTGAAGATGAACTCAACAAATATTGAACCAAAATTTCGGACTCGAACTGGCGATAAAACAGTAGCGAAGGCATTTGGTCCATTGAGTTCGTAGGTCGTTTATGGTGGTCGTTTGGTGGTGGTCAATGACGGACTGCTGGACGTGAGCTAGAGGTTGACGGAGCAGGTGGTCTGCTGGTTGAGGGAGATGGGCAGCTATGGATTTTGGACATAACAGTGGTGCGTCGTACTGGTTTGGTCGACGGAAGATGAGGGTGGTCGACGTTGGCCGGACGACAATGGTGATGAGGCTGTTTGGGACGACGGACAGCCATGGATGTGAGGCTGGAGACGAGGGTGGTCGTGGGAACGATGGTGGTCGTGGAAGATGGTGGTCGTTCATGGCTGGAGACGACGAAGGCTGGAAGGTTTCGGGGATGGTGTTCATTTGGTGGGTGGTCCGGCGAGGAAGGGCGGCCATGGCTGGGCGAGGATGGTGCTGTGTGTGTGTGTTTTTTTTTTGTTGAAGATGGGGATGAAGGTGGCTGATGGGTTTTTTAGGGTTTGGGTGTTTTAGGAAATGAAGTAAAAAATGAGAGGGAAAGGGTGGGTCGTTTGGGTGATGGCTAGACCAGGTCGGGTCGATACGGTGAGTTTTGGGTTGGGTTTGTGAGACACTTGGGCCATGTTTGTTTAATTTGAAAGATGGCCCAATC
>MU690485.1:3341-24551 GCA_026770625.1 Nicotiana glauca
AACCCAAATAACCCCCCCCCCCCTCCCATTTTTATTTTTCATTTGGACTACCCTAATCAAACAAACCCTAAACCTAAAAAAAACACCCCCCCTCTTTTTCTTCTTCAAACCACCAAGCCATGGCTGCCCTTCCCCACCATTCATCTACCTCGCTGGACCACCCACCAGCCATCACCAGCTTCATCATCTCCAAGCCCCCGTTAACCACCCAAATGACCAGCACCTCCATTCCCCTCCAACGTTCAAACGACCCTATTATCCAGCGAAACAAACCTCCCTCGACCAAGAACCAGCTCCACCATCGACCCTCCATGGCTGCCCCCTTCCGTTTTCATCACTCAGACGACCAGCCAACAACAACCTCACCTTCGTCGTCCAAATGACCCTACTGTCCATGAACACCCTCACGTCATCGCACCACCGGAAAAACTAGTCGACCACCTTATGAACACCACCGACGTCGAGCAACCTTTCCACCCCACCAACGACCAAACATCCCTACAAACCACCAGTCGATGCACCATCACACCAAGTCCAGTCACGTTCAGTTTTGTTCGCCGTCAACCACCCAACGTCGTCAGTCATTATTATTTGTTTTGTTCGCCGTCAACCACCCAACGTCGTCAGTCATTGTTATTTGTTTTGTTCGTCGTCGTCGTCTTCAGTTGTTCGCTGCTCGTCATTTGTTTGAAACGTTTGCTGCCCGGATAGATTTCATTTACGTCGAAGTTGAAGTCTTCGCCTGAATATTCTGGTTCGATGTTGTTGATTTCTTTTAAAATCGTATCAATGTGCAATTAATTGTTGCTTCATTTTGGTTTAATCGGAAAGCTCTTTCAAGTCCGTACTTCATCTTCTTTGTTTTGTTAGTATGATTCTGGTTTTAATAGTTGTGTAAAATATTTAGAGTTTATAGCTTGTGCTTCATTTTTGTGTTCATTATCCTACCATGCTTTAACTTCATTTTTGTTGGCTCTTGTTAAATCATTGAATCCTTCATCTTGCTTGTATTACTGTTGGATTTAATTTGAAGTTCAACTGATGTTGAGTTTAGCGATTTGAATCTACTTGTTTGTTCTGTTAAGTTTGTCTTTAATGTGAATCTGACCATGTTGTTGTCATAATGTTGTTGATTGAAAATTAGTTTCATTTGTTCATGGGATTTAATTGTTGAATTTTGATTAGGAATTTGGTTATAGCTGTAGTGATTTGGTGTTTTTAAGAATCAATTTTGGTCAGTTGATAATTTTGTTACAGATTGAAGGGATGGGGGTAGAATAGTAATTTCAATAATTTCAGGGATAATACGGAAATTGATCACTTGCAGAATTATTTAAATCGAGTGCTCTGTCCACTAAGCACCAATAATGTTAATGTAAGGAATTGTTTAATAAAAGTGGGGGACAAGACACATGATAGTGGGGAATAAGATATTTATTTAATAAATAGTGGGAAACAAGACATAATGGTATTAAAAGAATTGATTAAATACACCTACTCATCCTTTGAATTAATTAAATGAATTAGACAAATAGTAGTGGGGCTGTAAGGTAATATCATGGGTAGAAATGATTTGAATAATGATTTTTAAGAGCTGAAAAGTTAAGAAAGTTGAGCATAAATGGAGTTAGACTTGGACAGAATAAGAAGACTTTTTTTGAATCCCTGGAGGTAAAAAAATACTGGGAGAGCCTAAGAGAATAAGGGTCTTCCTTTTTGAGCGAAGAAAATAGAGGTCTTCCCTTATGGTCGAAAATCAGTGCTATAAATACAGAAAATTTTAAGGAGTCAGGGGGTTCAACTAATACTGTTTCATTGAGTACTAAAGATATCTTCAATTTTAACTATCGAGTTATATTTTCGAGTTCATCTTTTGGTTGCTGGTAATTCTGTTTGGTATTTCTGGTTGTATACCCGGGTTTCTGGTGTTGGTGTTGCTGTTTGGTATCTTTGAAATTCCAACTGGTTTTCCTGGAATTTATTCTGCTGGGTTCTCTATCTGTTGCTGGTTGTTAATGTTGTTGTATACTACTGTTGTGCTGATCCATCCTGTTTCTTCTTCCTTTTCCAATACCAGGTACACTTTCGAATCAACACTAATGTAGCTGTGAGATGTACAAGTGAAATGAAATGCTAGGGTGATTGATGAATTAAGTGTTGTATCTATAGTTTAATTTACGTGATAAGTATTTGTAAAATCTAGTTTCATGACTCAATAAGAATGCATGGTGTAGTTTTTGTGCCTAACTGAAATTTTATTTGTTTAAAATCACAATCTGTAGTCGTCAGTTGTACATGTAATGTAATTAGTTAATTAATTCGTAGAATGAACAAATGGTTAACGGATTAATTGCTTATGTTTCATCTCTAGTTTTCTTTGTATTCAAGGCAGATTTAAATAGGCCGGCATTTGATTCCATTAGGCAATATATAGGCCAATGTTCGAATCCATGTTGATAACATTTCCTAGCCGTTAGTTCCATGAGTCTCAATCATCTAGAAATGTTAGTTTAAATCAATTTCAGAAATGTTAACTTTAAATCAATTTGAAGAATGGTTAGTCTGTTCAAATATTTTTGTCAATCTCGTATGCATATTATAATTTCAGTTTTAGTAATTCGCTTATAGAATAAGGCACGGAACAAGTTTTTATTTTTACAAGTTCGAGTGTAATTTTCCGGTATCATCTATTATAATCTAACAACTAATAAGAGGCCCAAGCTTGTCAAGCATGTAAATTAATTAGGACATTTTCTCTTTTATTTTAGAGACGAACTTAATAGGAAAATGTAGTCACTTTAGGATTATCCTTTTAAAAATAAATGAGACGAGCCTCGCCAAATAAAGCGCACAAGCTGCGGGGCCCTCATAAATGTAATATTAAAATACTTAGTTTTCAGGACGGACCGTTTAGCGAATTTCACGGCCTTCCCCAAAAAATAATAAGGCGTTAGTCTCTTTAGGCGCGTCTTTAATAATTTTACCTCCCTAAACTCGGGTGCACATTTATGTGACCCAAATCCAAATCTCAACGGAGTTGAAATGTGTCGATAACCACGGGTACATTGATTGTGACGTGATTCTAGATACGTTTTCACAACGTTGCAATTCTTTGTTAAAATAATAATAATAATAAAAGCGGTCAAGAGTTAAAATTTGCACATAGATTCAACATGTATTTAAAATCAGACAATTAAGCCAAATACAGTTGAGCGACCGTGCTAGAACCACGGAACTTGAGAATGCCTAACACCTTCTCCCGGGTTAACAGAATTCTTTATCCGGATTTCTGGTTCGCGGACTGTTAAATAGAGTCAATCTTTTCCTCGATTCGGGATTCAAACCGGTGACTTGGGATACCATAAATCTCCCAAGTGGCGACTCTGAATCTATTAATAAATGAACCTCGTTTCGATTGTCCTTTAATTGGAAAAACTCCCTTTACCACGCCCTTCGCGGGGTGCGGTAGTGCCAAAAGGAGGTGCGACAACACCAAGGAAATTGGGACAATCAACAAGGTGGTGGTAATTGGAACAACAACAACCAAGGTGGTAATTGGGGGAACAACAATTCGGACAACCAAGGGAATTGGAATGAGAATAACAACAACAATTGGAACAACAATGGTCAAGTCGGGTGGAACAACAATGGTAATCAAGGCAACCGGGGGAAAGGCTTTCAAAGGCCCCCGATGTACCAACAACCGAACAATCCATTTTCGTTTCAATATCAAGGGTCTAGTTCTTCGGGTAATGATATGGGAAGAATAGAAATGATGTTCAAACAAATGATGAAGAAGAACCAAGATTTCAATGCTCAATTGGCTTCCCACAATACCTCTATCCGGCATTTGGAGGTGCAAATAGGCCAAATATCTCAATCGTTGAATACTCGCCCTAAGGGTACTCTACCAAGTGATACGGTAGTGAACCCGAAGGGTGGACACAATTATGTGATGGTTGTTACAACAAGAAACGGTAGAGGCGATGATATGAATGCCTCGAAAGAAAAGCAAGTTGTGGATGATGATGTTGGGTTCCCAGAAGATGTGAGTCCTTTGATAGTTGAAGATGTGGTTGAGAACAATATGAACAATGAAGTGAGGATCGATATTGAGGAGGTCGAGGTGGAAACTCAAGATGCCGTGAACCCGTCTAGGGAACACGTGATTGACATGTCCGAGCTGGTGGTGCCCAAAGCCAAGTCACCTTTGCCTAGGACACCTCCGCCTTATTCTCAAAGGCTTGCAAAACAGAGAAATGATAATCAATTCAAAAAGTTCATTGATATGATGAAGAGCTTGTCAATAAATATGTTGTTGGTGAGAGCCCTTGAACAAATACCGGGCTATGCAAAGTTTATGAAAGATTTGGTGACGAAAAAGCGGTCAATGGATTGTGAAACAATAAAGATGACTCGCCAATTTAGTTCTATCGTGCATTCTATGGTCCCAAAACTTGAAGACCCCGAAGCTTATACTATCCCTTGCACTATCGGTAGTGCGGATTTTGCCAAGGCCCTTTGTGATTTGGGGATAGCATAAATTTGATGCCTTATTCAGACTTCAAGACTTTGGGAATTGGGCAACCTAGGCCAACCTCAATGAGACTTCAAATGGCGGATCATTCGATGAAGCGACCTTTGGGCATAATTGATGATGTGCTTGTCTGGGTGGAAAATATTATATTGCCGACCGACTTTGTCATTTTGGATTGTGAAGTGGACTATGAAGTCCCAATTATTCTAAGGAGACCTTTCTTTGCAACAGGGAAGGCATTGGTTGATGTTGAAGCGGGTGAGCTAACTTTTTGAGTTAGAGATGAGAAGGTCGTCTTCCATGTTTGGAAATCCATGAAGCAGCCAAATAGCACCGAGGTGTGCTCATTTCTGGACATTGTCACAACTGTGATAGTGGATGAAAAAAGTTCTGTGATTAATTTGGAGGATCCCCTTTAGGTCGTGCTTTTAAATCTTGATGTCAATGATGATGCTAGTAGAGTGGAGTGTGTGAATGCTTTGCACGGCATGGGTTCGTATTCTTATGAGCCTAGGAAATTGTCCTTGGTTCATGAAAATCAGAAAACTCCACCAACTAAGCCATCTATATAGGAGCCACCAGTGTTGGAGTTGAAACCACTTCCTCCACACCTCAGGTATGAGTTCTTGGGCTCAAATTCTATTTTACCAGTTATTATTCCTTTTTGCCTCATTAACTTGCAGGTAGACGCCACTTTGGCAGTTCTCAAAAGGAGGAAGAAAGCAATTGGGTGGATATTGGACGACATTCGAGGAATAAGTCTCACATTATGCATGCACAAAATCATATTGGAGGATGATGCAAGGCCTTCCTTAGAACATCAAAGGAGGGTCAATGAGGCAATGCAAAAGGTGGTGAAGAAAGAAGTGATCAAATGGCTAGATGCGGGTATGGTGTATCCAATCTCCGATAGCTCATGGACTTCTCCGGTACAATGTGTGCCGAAGAAAGGTGAGATGATTGTGGTGACAAATAACAACAATGAATTTATTCCCACTTGATCCATTACCGGGTGGAGAGTCTGCATGGACTACCGGAAGCTAAATAAAATGACCCGGAAGGATCATTTCCCATTGCCGTTCCTCGACCAAATGCTTGATCGCCTTACGAGGCATGCTTTTTGTTGCTTTTTGGATGGCTACTCGGGGTATAATCAAATCTTAATCGCTCCGGAAGACTAAGAGAAGACCACTTTTACTTGTTCATACGGCACATTTTCTTTCTCTCAGATGTCGTTCGGGTTGTACAATGCTCCGGCTACCTTCCAACGATGCATGATGGTTATTTTTATCGATATGATGGAAGACATATTGGAAGTCATTATGGATGATTTTAGTGTGGTTGATGACTCCTTTGAAGAGTGCTTGGGTAATTTGGATAGAGTTTTGTCCCGGTATGAAGACACCCACCTAGTATTCAATTGGTACAAATGCCATTTCATGGTTGAAAAAGGTATAGTGTTGGGCCACAAAATTTCTAAGCATGGGATTGAAGTAGACAAAGCCAAGATTGAGGTGATTTCAAGGCTCCATGCCCCCACTTCCATCAAAGGGGTGAGGATTTTTCTTGGGCATGCGGGGTTCTACCGATGGTTTATCAAAGATTTTTCGAAGGTTGTAAATCCGCTTTGCAAGTTACTAGAGAAAGATGCTAAGTTTGTGTTCGATGTGACATGCATGGAGGCCTTTGAACTTTTGAAGATTAAGTTGACCACCACCCTAATCATTACCGCACCATGTTGGAGCTTACTCTTCGAGATCATGTGCGACACAAGTGACGTGGTGGTTGGGGATGTGTTGGGTCAAAAGATTAATAAAATGTTTCACCCGGTGTACTACGCAATCAAGACCATGAACGAGGCTCAAATGAACTACACACTCACCGAGAAAGAATTATTGGCCATTGTTTTTGCAATGGAAAAGTTTTGACCGTATCTTATGGGGGCTAAAGTTATTGTGCACACCGATCATGCCGCCCTTAGGTATTTGATGACAAAGAAAGACTCAAAATCAAGGTTTATGAGATGGGTGTTACTAATCCAAGAATTTGTTCTAGAAATTGTGGACCGGAAAGGTAGTGAGAATCAAGTGGCGGACCACTTATCCCGTTTGGTGGAGGAGGGGAGGCATTGTGATGGCCTAGAAATCAATGACTCATTTCCCAATGTACAACTCCTTGCAGTGTCAATGAATGAAATGTCATGGTTTGCTGATGTTGCTAATTACCTCGTGACCGAAATAATCCCGAGTGAGCTCTCTTCTAACCAAAGGAAGAAACTCAAGCAGGATAGTTTGGACTTTTATTGGGATGAGCCATACTTGTTCAATATTTGCACGGATAGTGTGATTCGTAAATGTGTCCCGGAGGGAGAGCAATTAAGTATTTCTGAGGCTTGTCATTCATCCCCCTATGGTGGCCATCATGGAGGGGTGAGAACGGCTTCACAAGTTTTGAGTTGTGGTTTTTATTGGCCAACCTTGTTCAAAGATGCAAGTGATTTAGTGAAAAGATGTGATCAATGTCAACGAGCAGATGGGATTTCCAAGAAAGATGAGATTCCTCTAAACATAATTCTTGAAGTTCATATCTTTGATGTTTGGGGTATCAATTTTATGGGCCATTTTGTTAGCTCGTGTGGGAACACTTACATTCTTGTAGCGGTTGATTATGTGTCAAAATGGGTTGAGGTTGTGGCCTTGACCAACAATGAAGCTAAGAGTGTGGTGGCATTTCTAAAGAAGAGCATTTTCACAAGGTTTGGTACACCTCGGGCAATCATTAGTGATAGAGGATTGCATTTTTGCAATAGAGATTTTGATGCCTTTCTCTCCAAGTATGGTGTCAATCATAAAGTTTCTACACCTTATATTCCTCAAGAAAGTGGCCAGGTTGAGGTATCTAACAGGGATATCAAGAGCATTTTGTCCAACACTGTCAATGCCAATAGGACCGATTGGTCTAAAAAGTTAGATGATGCTCTATGGGCTTACCTGACCGCTTACAAGACCCCAATTGGTATGTCACCGTACCAGTTGGTGTTTGGGAAAGCATGTCACCTACCAGTGGAATTGGAGCATAAGGCCATATGGGCCTTGAGGAAGCTTAATCTTGAGTGGGATGTTGCGGCCAATCTTCGTGTGGAAAAACTCAATGAACTTGATGAATTCTAGTTCCATGCCTACTCTAGTTTATCCTTGTATAAGGACAAGATGAAGTACCTTCATGACAAATATGCTCGTGGAAAGGAGTTCAAAGTTGGTAATTTAGTCCTCTTGTTCAATTCTCGTCTAAGGTTGTTTCCAGGAAAGCTGAAATCAAAGTGGAGTGGACCATTTGAAGTTGTGTGTATGACCCCGTTTGGTGCTCTAGATTTGAAGAACAAAAGTGGTGAAGTCTTTAGAGTGAATGGGCACCGTGTCAAGCATTACCTTGGGAAATTTTATGATAGCCATGTGCTGGTTATTGTTCATTCTAAATGATGTGCTGGTAACACGTGTCATGCCACGACGTTAAATCAAGTGCTTCTCGGGAGGCAACCCATGTGTTTTTATTTTTGTTTTCTTTGATTTTCTTGGTAGTATAGGATTGATTTTTTGGTTAAATGGTTGCGAGATGTTGCAGGGATTGAGTTGATGCAGTGTAGGACATAATTGCAAAATTGTTCAGTCTCTGAAGTTTCCAGTATGGCCGCACTACACTTTGTGCGGTCCGCACTGGTGTGAGCCAATGTAAGGACTCTCTGAAGTTTGCCACCGCGGCCTCATGGCATTTTGTGCGGACCGCGGTGGACCTCTGCGGTCGCGGTCTGTTTTGTGTGGACTGCAGAGGTTGCCTTCTCAAATTTCTTCTAAACAAACCCAGCACGGACCGTGGTCCATTCTATGCAGCCGCACTGGTAGGTAAGAATGGGTGCCACAGGCTTCTCTATAAATAAACCTCAAGGGTCTCTGGTTACCCTTTTCGAAAAATTAACTCTCAGAGACCCTAAAAGTACTGTTCATCTTCTCTCTTCATCGTAATAGCTTGCTTGCATTGTGTTGATTCATTTATTCTCAATATCTGGTAACAATTCACCCATTTATTTTTATTTTAACTGTTTAATTTCATTTTATTTTCTTTTCTGATTAGCTTTGTAGCCTTCTCCTCCCGTAATTCTTCAATTTTTAGGTTAATTGAATTTAACTGTTAATTTTTGAATGCTTGGTGAGCATATTGAACTAGGTAATTGAGTAAGGACCATATCTAGGTGAAAATTTGAACTAAAATGCAAAATCCCAAAACCCTAACTTAGTGCCAAGTTTGGGCACCCACCGCGGACTGTGGTCATATTTGTGTGGTCCGCGATAGCCTCAACGTTGCTGCATTACCAATTTCCGCGGACCGCGGTGATTAGATCCTGAGAGGTGCCCTTGACCAGTGCGGCTGCACTACATTTTGTGCGGTCCGTACTGACCCACCGCGGTCGCAGTACTATTTTTTGCGGGCCGTGGTGGTGATATTCAGAGAATTGTTTTTGGGGACCTTAGACTTGTGCGGACCGCGGTAGCCTCAGTGCGGCCGCATTGGCGTTTTGTGCGGTCCGCACTGGCCTATTTCTGCAACTATGTCTGCAACTGTTTGCTTATGTTCTGCAATTCATTATGCATATATGTTTCACTGCTTCTATTGATACTAATAAAGTTAGATGTTTGTGCTTGCAGACAATGGTTAAAAAATGAGGAGGAAAAGGATCAAAACAACCCGGGGGAGGTGATTCCTCCCAAGGGGGCAAAGGAAAGAGAATAGTCAAACTCACTCCCCAAGCTCGGGAAAACATAAAATAGACCAGATAGCTGATAAAAGCCGCAGATAAAGCTGTTTCCCGTTCCTCGGGGAGTGAGTACCAACTTTCAAGGGACATCTCCTCAGACTCAGTACCAACTCATTTCATCTCCAACTTCCAATTGACTGATGATACTCCTACACCATCACCCAATATTCGAAGCCAGTTAATGTTGTTTCTGATTCATCTGAGGGCTCAACAGCCGATAGTGGGGACGACTCCACCTCCCCCACAGCTTCATTATCTGGGGAGAGTGCAGGCGGAGATGAGGAGGAGGTATAGGGAGATGAGGGTGGTTAGCCTCAAGTGGGAGGCATTGCCCGAACTAGGAAGCCAGATTTTTGGGAGGACAGATTTGTGAGCCAAGTGGCATATCATAAGTTTAGGGAGTGGCGGCCGGTGAGGCATTTGATACAGGAGAAAAGTTTTATTGACAAAGACTTATTACCCCACAACCTTGACATGCAGAGGAAATTTAGAACTAGAGTGGGATGGGAAATATTTATGGAGAAGTGTATAGATGCCAACGAACACATGGTCAAGGAATTTTATTGTAATGTAGCCCACATACTCTCCACCGGGTTGTATTGGTTGCTTCCATCATGGCGGGATACCCCATCAATATGGGGAATGTGATGTCCCGCGTCATCTCATTAGTGAGTGCGGAGCATGACCGGAACTACCCGTACCCCCAACACCCTCTCTATGTATTTTCGGGACTTGGAGATGGAAAAGAAGCCCTATGATGTGAAGGCTAAACCAGTAGCTCCATTTTCATGGTATAGTTTGAAGGGGCCAGACAACCCCAAGGATAAGAACTACAAGGCCCATGCTCCTGCCCCAACTGGCCAGTCTGAAGAGCCAGTTGTGGTAGAGGCCTCCACTGAGACTGCCTCCACAGTTGCGGACAGGCCTCCTGGACCTTCCACTACTGCTGACTTACCTCCTGGTCCTTCTACCTCAGCTGGCCCAGAGATTCCATCATCCCGAGCCCATCCTATCACTGCCCACCAGTTGAGCCAGACGCTTCAGAGCTTGAACAACTGGATGTATATTGCTTCATCTAAGTTGTCTACCTTGACCATTACCATTGAGGCTCAGTCAGCACCACAACCATCACAGGTCCCATAGTCCATTGAGGATGCATTGAAGAAGATTTTAGAAAACCAAGAAAAGATCCTCGATACTCAGAGTGCCTTGGTTAAGGCAGTGGATTCACATGGCAAGGCTCTTAAGGAGCTTGCCAAGGAGCACAAGAAGTTGCGCAAGACACGGGCCTCCAGAGAGTCCGTGAAGGAGTTGAGGGCGGATGTGGATAGACTGAAGGTAGACCACCTGAATTTAGACTTATTATTTGAGGACCCAGCTCCAACAACAGTTCCAGTAGCAGCCACAGTTCTGTAGCAGACACAGAAGCCTCCGAAGAGGAAGAGGACGATCCTGAGAGAAGATGATGTTATCATCAAGTTGGCGGACCCATCAGAGGCTTCCTCCAGTCAACCATAGGATATATCAGAGCCAGAGCGAGTACAGGTCCAGGCCCAGGTCCCAGCAACTGAGCAGCAAGATACCGGGAACTAGTCTGGGGTTCCCGAGCACACAGAGGACCCAATGACTACACATGATCCTATGTAGACGGACGAGGCTTAAGGAGTCTTCATATCCTTTCCTTACTTTTTGGTGCTTATTTTGTTTCCCAATGCCAGCTTTTATTTGAGGGGGTGGGCTCTACATTTTATCCTTGAATGATTGTAAATATACTGATTTAGTTTATGCTTTCTTTGATATCCATTTGATCTGTATATAATCTTACATTTAGTTACTTTTATCGCACTTTTTATCTTTCCTTTGGTCTGTATATAAAGTTACATCATTGTATATATTCATTCCCCATTGTATATTCACTACCCTATTGTACATATTCATTCTATTTTCTATTTTCACAAAAAAAAAATCATTTTTAGCTTCTTATATAGGCTCATAGCCTTTCGTTTTATTTTGGACGCTTTAGTAAGCTTTTGGTTTTCTTAATGCCACGGTTCTTTCCAAAGGTGGAGTATTGTGTGAACCGAGTGGCTCTTCTTAATGATAGATGGGGTGACAACCTTCTTAAGGGTTTGACTCTATTTTTGTTTTTGTTTTTGATAGTTTATAGTTAAGGGTGCCTCAAGCAAAGCTTCACTTGGGCCTAGCATTTTTGTCTTTGATCTTATCGTCAAAAACAAATTGTTGTGTTTAAGATGGTGAAAGTCGTGACCTTGAGACTCTTGTGTTGGCCGATAATCATCAAGTGGTTTTTTGGTATCATTGTGTGCTCAAATCGTATCTAAGGTCATTGTGGGCCCCCGACTCTATATATTTAGCAATCCTTTAGCTTGTGTGGTGAGAAATCGAATCGCGAGTCCAAGTCCCGAGCCATTGGTTTAGAACTTTCCCTGAATGTTTGTTGAGGCGAAATCTTGAGTGAAATTTGACTTAAGAAGTGATTATAGGCTCTCCTTGATGCAAATGATAGATTGAACAATTCCATAGCCTACTAATGATAAGATCCCTAGTTAACCCTTTTGAGCCGTAGACCTTCTTTTTTCAAGAACCATGTTACAAGCCTATACCCTTTCTAAAAGATACCTTCTCTTGGCACCCGATCTTTCCTTGAGCACATGGCAATAGTATAAGTTTGTAGGGAGACATGAGGATGACAAAAAATGGTGTAAGGCACAAAAAGGAAGAAAAGGAAAGGCAATGAAAAAGAAAGAAAAGCAAAAGACAAAAAGAATGCTCACATGTGAAAAAGAATAAAAAGGGATTCAAGAAAATAAACAAAAGAAAGAAAGATATGGAAAGTTGAAAAAGGAGAAATGGTTTGAATTGCATAAGAAAGAGTGATAATGTGTCTCTCTAACCCCTTAGAAAGAAGTGTGATGACTCAAAGAATCAAGAGAATGTGTGCTAAATGAATCAAAAGAAGTTCTTAAGGGAAGATGGAAATCACTTGAACAAAAACATGACCTACCCTAAACCAAAAGCCTTCACAATGACTCCATAAAACCCTTATATGATCTTGAGTTGAATGAAGCTTTCATTAGTGGATACTTACATAAGGGGAAAACATATGGTACCTAGAGGCCGACTTGTAAACTTTTCTTGAGAGAGATGAGTGAACTCCCATTAACCTCGATTTGTGTGCCAATATTCTAAAATGTGAGGTTTGCTTAGGGAGAGTTGAGGATGTGTGAGTTTGGGTTCCACAATGACCAAAGTAATTGAGAGAGTTCTTTGATGTAATGAGTCAACTCTTGATGCTCTTGTATCACAGTTGATCTATGGTTTTTCAAAGGTTAAATGTTGTTAATGATGCATTCATATTGAGGGAAATTGTTCGTCCCAATTGATGCTTGTTGAGGTTACTTTAGGATAGCTGGAAATTCTTGGATTTTACCTTAAGGGGTGGGTCTTATTTTGTTTGCTTGAGGACAAGCAAAAGCTTAAGTTTAGGGGAGTTGATAACTTGGGATTTTAACGTGTTTTATGCTCCTTCTTGCTTACGCTTTGATTATAAATTCTTACAAAACAATCCCAAAAGGCTCACAAGCTATGCTTGATTGTAGGTTTGATCAACAAAGTGATGAAATGCCAAAGTTCAGCTCAAAAGGAGTGAAACCTGTTCAAGAACCAAAGACAAGGCAAACTCAGGACAAATAGGCCTAGTGCGGCCGCACTACACTTTGTGCGGTCCGCACTAGGGAGATTCAGAGAGTAGATTTCAAGGAATAAAACCTAGTGCGGCCGCAGTCCATTCTGTGCAATCCGCACTAAGGAGATTCACATACTCAAGAATTAAGGCTTCAAGCAACGCGTCCACAGTACATATTATGCGGTCCGTGGTGAAGGCTCCGCGACCGCACTGCCATTATGTGCGGTCCGCGGAAGAGAACTTCAGAGAGTTGAAATTGCCAAGGTTCAAACCCATGTGGTCCGCATTCATGGTTGTGCGGACCGCACTAGCTGCCTCCGCGGCCGCGGTCTGCGGAGCTCGAGTTCAGAGAGCCAAGATTTGAAGTCCAAGAGACTAGTGCGGCCGCAGTCCATTTTGTGCGGCCTGAACTGACACCGCAGGGGCATTTTTGTCCAATTTTTCTAGCTCAGTATAAATAGAACCTTTTTCTATTTTTAGGGTATCAGTTAATTCCAGAACACAGTTGCGCACGTGAGAACATCATCTGTAGCCATTTTTGGCATCTTAGTTAGTTTTAACGATAGATTCTTGTATTTTACTTTAGTGTGTAATTAATATGTCTTCTTTTTCATCTATTTCTCTATTTTCTTGTTCAAGTATGAGTAGTTAAACCCATTAGCTAGGGTTGTGGCTCAACCCTAGTGTGGGTAATTTATGGGTGTTGTGATATAGGGTTAGATTGACTATGTGTGTTTGTATTTGGGTTAATTTTATGGTTTAATTTATGAATTGGTGGTTGCAAACACTGATTTGTGCTAAGTTGACTTGGGCTCTTCTTGAGAAAGAGAGCCTAAGTCTCCAAAATTGACCCAACAAGGAATTGGGATGGACTCAAGAGATTTGATAGTCCCAATTAAAGGGTTAAACCTCGAGAGAGTAATTACCCGACTTGAACCCTAGTTGCTTGAGCTAATTTGCCTACCCATTTGGTCTCGAGAGAGTCAATTGGGAAAAATCACTCTCAATACCAAGAGGTGTAAGAGTGGGTAAAATTGTGCAACGGTTATACATATTTCCCCAATTATGTCAATCAAGCCTTATAAGCAATTACCCGTCAATTAGCCACCTAGGTGAAAGTCACTACCCTTGTGCCCCTTTATCCATTAGATACAACTCTTAGAAGTTATCTCTTCGCGTAATCTAGTTTCAATTCTAATTAGTAGTTTATAATAGTAGTTTATAAAAGACAACCCAAAAATGTTGGAAGTGACATTTGGAACAATTACACGATTTTAGACTAGATAGATACATCAACTCCCTTTCTAGCTCCCTGAGGAATTCGATACCGACCCTCATATCGGGTAAAAGCTATTGTGACCCTCTCTTGCTACTTTGTAGTAGTTCGGAGTTGGCAGCGATCACTATAACCCCCTCTGAACCGTCTATGGGATATCTCGGCATCTCTGAGTCAGTGTCACCCTCTTTCAACCCTATCACTATAGTCCTCCCTTCCTTAGTTTCCCAACTTCCTTCCAACTCGAAAATTACTGTACCACTCTCCCATTCGCATGGTTCCCACACCAGTCAAACCTCAAATGGCGACCAAGGTCTAATCACTGAGAATACAAGAGACTCCGCCATTGTTACAGTCAACCCCATGGTCGTGGAAGCACCAGTTATTGAAGATAAGACAATGTTTGTGGTATCTGCTGAAGGGATATTGCATGTGGTCATTTCCCAAAAGAACACATCACATAATGTAAGGAAAGAAGGGACCCCTATGGGAAACGCAGTAGCATACGCTACTGGGGTTCACATGGAGAACCTGATCCCTCTCAGGAGGACCCAGGTCAGGAGTATCATCCCCAGGACAGTAGTGTGCCTGCTTTTGATGTTGCGCCCTTGGAAATTCAAGGCCTAGAGATGCACTCTAGTGATGAAAAAGACCTTGAAAATATGGCCCTTGATGCATTTATCAGTAAGCGTAGGACTGATTTGACTCTTGAGTCTGAAACCAAGTGCCCCACCACAAGGCTTCAACTCAAGGTGGCCTACGACTCTGCACTCCAAAAGAGCAAGAAAAGCAGTAAGAAGTAGAAAAGAAAGCTGGCGAAAAATGGTGTACCTGTAGGGGATGAAGTTATCCCTGTTGTTGAGGTGGAGGAGGGAACTCTCGAGGAACCGGGTTCCCTTGTAAGGCGGTCATCAAAAAGGGCAGGGTATGTTTCTCTAGAGAAGGGTTCTATTTCCAGGTCAATAATGGAGAAGGCAGTGAGTGATGAGGATATTCTTGTCAGGTCAAAAGGGAAAAGTAAGGTCAGTGGAGAAAAGCATAGGAAATGCAAGTATGAAACAGTTGAAGAACCTAGTTCTGGAAAGAAAGCACGAAGTGAGGTATGCTTGGGTCTGAGCGATCAAGGCACTAGAAAGTTCTGGTGCGGCGTAAGTTTGACCCCACAATCTCATAAATGGACGAGATGCGTCAAATCCTGGAAATGGTGGAGTTTCAACAGTGGACACATCTTTTCTACGTAGATGCTCCCTAAGTGTATGAGCAGGAGGTCCAAAGTTTCTTTGCCAATTTGTTTGCAGTAGATACTGACCATATTTGTGCATTGGTCAATGGTATGGATATTGTATTTGATGTGAAAGTGCTTGGGGAAATTTCACAAGTTCCTACAGTTGGAGTAAAAAGTGTTCGAGATATTTGCCAGTACAACTTCCGCAATGCGGTGGTGAAAGATAATTCCAATCAGAAAGGGGACCAGATTCATAAGCAAGCACTCTTTCCTGTCTACCAGTTGTTGTTTGAGCTGGTTAACAAAGTCCTATTGCCACGAGCAGAACGCTGATCTGTCACTTCCAAATCTGATTTGTTCCTAATGAAGCAATTAGACGGTTTTCACCCTGTAAGTTTGCTTGCCATAATGATTGAACATATTCAGAAAGTGGCTGATTTCAAGGATGGGAATCACGGGCTTCCCTATGGATTCTTGCTCACACAAGTATTCAAACACTTTGAGGTTCTACTGGGAATAGGTAAAGTAGGGACTCATAAGCAGATATTCTCACAGACAACCCTGGAAGAGTGTGAGTGTATTGAGAAGTATGGGGGTATAGGAAGCACTTCAACTATGTCTCAGCTCATCAATGCCCAAAACAGCGCAACTGAGGAGATACCTACATTGAAGGCTAGGAATGCTATCTTGGAAGGCCAGCAAGCTCGAGCGATTCCCTTTCCGAATGATGTAGTGATCCATTTGACCTAAGAAAATGCTGACCTCAGGGCACAAGTTGAGAACCTGAAGGCTGAACTGCTCAACGAGCAAAAGTCAGGAAACGCCCGAATAGACCTTGTTCTCCAAACACTTGCTGCAGCATCCAAGCCTTTTCCTCCTAGTGACCCTAAGTTCCTTTCAGTGACCAGTGTTCTGGATATTACTTTTTGTTTGTTTAAGATGATGGTTTGATGGTTGGTAGTTGTTTTTGTTTTTTTATGCGGTTGGGATGTACTGTTACTGCTCCTGTGGTTCAAGTCCAATGCTGTCTCTTCCTTTTTTTCAAAGGAATAGGCATATCAAAATTATTAATATAACTCATCTCTTATTTCGTCTAGTACATCATCTTTTTCTTCTATTTTTCTCATGATTGTGTGCACATATGTTGCATAGGTTAGCTTGGCTGGACTTCTTTGTCCTTTTATTCTTTTTAATGATGCCAAAAGGGGGAAAGGACACATGGGGAATCACATTTGGGAACTTGTTATTAATTCTGAACTCGTAACTTAAGGCATTGTCTTAAGGGGGAACTCTTTGACATGGTCTCTGATGCCTTAATTTTGAACTTATAAATGTTTAAGTTTGTCATCATCCAAAAGGGGAAAACTGATAGATCTTAAATAATCTTGCCTTATGTTTTGATGATCTAACAAAATTTCTCATAAGAGCCATTTCGGGAACCTAACCTACTACTTTTTGGATTGCTGCAAAATTCCAACGGACTCTAGTAAAAGTTGAATTGTTACACATACAGGATCTAGGAACCAAACAAAGACCTGATACTCCTTGGGTTCCTATATAGCAGCACAAAGTTATTTGGACACAGCTGGAACTGAATTGACTGGCGATACTATTTCTGCCGCACTGCACCACACTATCAGCCCACTCATTCTCTAACCAAACAAAGCACTCACATCATTTCAAGTGATGTGATCAAGATGTACCAAAGGGGATTTCATACAAAACATCACTGAAAGGTTTCAGTTTTATTATTCAAGCCTTTAGCAAAAATAGAAAAGATCATTCTCTCAAGCTTGAAGAACAAGGTTGAACGCTAATACGAACTAGTTCCTAAACAATTGATTATTGCTGTCCTAATTGAGTTGTAACCTTGTTATTGCACTTACAATATCTCCTAAATTACTTACATAGAAGTTTACTGATTAGGAATCCTCTTGTAAATCCTTAGACTCGTTGAGTTTAGGTTGTGGCTAGATTTAGTCATAAAAAAAAGTCTTTGTAATCGTAGGGTTACAAAGTGGCTTGTGGTGATAGCATCACAAGTTAGAAAAAGCCTTTGTAACTAGGATAGTCACAAAGTGGCTTGTGGTAAAGGTACCACAAGTTAGTTTGAAGTCTTTGCAATCGGGAGTTTGGTAAAGTGGCTTGTAATAGGTAAGATTAGAAGTTAGTAAAGTTAAAATCCTACATGGTAAGTCGTGGTTTTTTTAGCCCTTTGAGAGGGATTTTTCTGTAAAAATCCCCTGCCTCATTTACTTACTGCTTTATTAAGTACTCTCAGTAGAAACTTATAAAGGACTAGGTACTCTACGATTTGGTGGACCCATACAAACTAACACTACTGCATTCAGTGCATTGCCTTTGAGAATATGAAAAGCCATCATAGGGATAAGCTTATTTTTTAAAGACCTATGTTCCAATATATTGAGGGAAAAAAATCTAGTTTTGATGTAAAGTAACATCCATTTAATCATAAACAAACTGGCAAAAAAATTTCCATGTGGTGTTTACAACGTAATGGAACATCTCCCCCTTCATCTTGTAAGAGAGGCACGACTTGAAGGGCATGTTCAATGTAGATGGATGTATCCATTTGAGAGGTAATAATTAATTAATTATTTTCCCTTTAGGTGTTTCGATTACACTTTTTCCCATCTAAAATTATGCTATGCAGGACTATTGACAAATATATACGAACGATAAAACAAAATCCAAGATTGAGGGATCAATATGTGAAGCATATCTAGTTAAAGAAACTTCTCATTTCTATTCATATTATTTTGAGCATCACGTGCCATATTTGAGAAATAAGCCAAATCGACATGACGATGAAGGTGATAATGATCCTTTGGCACCACCGATATTCATATTCAGTCAACCCGGTAGAAGTTCTAAAAAGTATCAAAAAGGAAATTAGACTGGGATGGAGAAAAAGTCAGCCACAATACATGTAAGGCTCAATTGCCACGAAGTTCAACAATTTTACAAGTAGGTTTGAAATTATGTTATTGACCTACTTGCATGATCTATCCTTATTTGAGCTAATAAATTTTATAAATATGTCAGACAGTTATTTTGAGAATGTGTTTGGCCAAGATGCTATTTATCCAAGGTTTTCGGAGTGGTTTAGAGATTATATAAGTGTTAAGTTATATGTTACCAAATTCTCATTATTATACAAGTTGTATTTTCTAACTTCTCAATTTTCTTCAATTTTATATAGGTTCATAATCTAGGCAATGGTTATAGATGATCATTTTTGCGTGATATAGCTTGGGGACTTATTCCTCAAGTCAAAACTATGTCCAAGTACTTTGTCAATGGGTACAAGTTTCACACGGAAGAAAGATCTAAGAATAAGAAAACCATTAATAGTGGAGTCTGGGTGAAGGGTGGTGATGGTGACCAAGATGGAGATATATATTATTATGGTGTACTCTGGGATATTTTAGAAATAGAGTATGTTGGTTTGCCAAGGAAAAGGTTGGTACTTGTTCGATGCAAGTGGTTTGATCGAACACCAAATAAAATTACAAAGGTACACCAACACTATAAAATAGTTGAAGTTAATCGCACGAGGAAGTATGCACGATATGATCCATTTATCATTGCACAAAATGTGAAGCAAGTGTATTACGCTCATTATCCGTCGTTGTGTAAAAATAAGACCGAATGGAGGGTAGTTATAAAAACTAAGCCGGTTGGTCGATTAGAAGTTGAGGATGCACTATATATAGCATATTTCAATGATATATCAAGTGTTCAACTAATTGTGGATAATGAATTAGCACATGAACTGCATATCGAAGGCATGTACGAAGAAGTTGATCCTTCAGTTCAACAATATTATGGTGCTGGAATAGATATGGCTATTGAAGAGGAAGACTCCGCTGATGAAAATGAATTAACTAAGGAGGGAGAATATGATGAAGAAAATAAAACAAGTAATGATGATGGAATTTCTGATGAAGATGAACTAAGCGATTAGGATTGACATGTTTGTTCTTTTTACTAACTTGTATGTTATGCATTTAAATTTATTACTAAACATATTAACATATTTTTTTCTTATGCTTATATTGTTTAGATGGCTCCTCTAGGTAAAGGTCGTCCAGAGAGTACTACATCTAATAAGGGTAAAATAAGGAAGAAAGTAACAGTTTCTGTTAACTTAGATATCACTACCTCTACTCCACATGCACCTTCTAGTTCGCATATGCCTCCACCTATATGTTCTTTATCATTTCCACCTTCCTTATTCTCTACACCTCACCTAGGGTATATCGTTCCCTCATCTACCCTCTTCTTTAATCCTACATCTTCCCAGCACATGTTTGCACTTAGGCCTGACGTACCCTTATCATCATCTTACCATGTCATATCATCATCTTCTTCTTTGATCATTCCTTCAGTATCTTCCTCTGGCATTCAATCATTATTTTCTCCAATCATTCATTCATCATCTTCCTCTGGCATGTCCTCATCATTTAGTCAGCCTACTAGGGCACTCTTCCATGCCTTCACCTAAATCCACTCCATTTTCTACTACATCTGGTAGCCATTCTTTCCTTCAAGAAAATTCCCCACAATAAATTGACCGGCCTCAGCAGAATTATTGATAACCCTGTAACACTTTTAGGACATGCTCAATTGAGCACCAAATACATATGTACTTATTAGGCGAATACCTAATATTATTGCAACTTGCTTCTAGCAAAAATTAATACATCACTTTCCTTATTGCCTTAGCACCTTCGTATGTTTAAGTAGAGCAATTTCAACCTATCACTTCAATTTGCTTCAGTTTATTAATGGAACTGCATTTACAGTCCTTTGTATAAGATTTTGGATCTGATGGAATGCGTGTATTATTGTATTTTGATGGAATGAGTGTATTATGAAGAAAAAGAAAAATACATGGGAAAATAAAAGGCGAAAGTCGTTCTATGAATTAAATGTTGCTTACTTATTTAACTACAACATAACACTTATTCTCATGTTTACTTTAAATCTTGAGAAATAAAGATATTTACTTGCATAATTTTCTTTAATAACATTTACTTTTATAATAATTGCAATATTTTTACACAATAATTTCAAAAAAAATATTGGAGGAGTTCATTCAAAGTCAGCCGATTGATGTTCAAGGTGGGCCAATCCAACCAACCCAAGAGGAGTTCATGGACATGTGGATTAAGGCAGTTGGTGGCGTGCATAAGGGGAAAGTCTACGGCCTTGGATCAGAGTTTAGTCTCAGTCATCGTACTTTTGGATTGTGTGGTTCTTACTCTTCCTCACATTTCTCGGTTGATGTGGATGAGTTTGAGCAATTGAATAGGAAGGTGACGAACATTACTGAGTTGTATATGCAAGAAAGGTTGCAAGGGAGGAAGAGGCGAAGAGGAGGGAGGAAGAAGATAGGCGAAGAGGGGAAGAGGAAAGGCAAAGGGAGGAAGAAATGAGGCGAAAGGACGAGGCATTAAGACTTGTCACTAGTGATGTTGAAAGCCTCAAGTCTCAGATAAACTCTCTCTTAGCGTCAGGTGCATTTCTTGTGCCGCATTCTCCAGTGTATGATGATAACTAAGGAGTAGTTTCTTTTATTAGCTTGTCTTGCATGGTACCTAAATCTAATAAGGTAAACTTTTTTTTTTTT
>MU690485.1:25938-36196 GCA_026770625.1 Nicotiana glauca
GGTGGGGGGGAGTGGAGGGGTAATAGGGTGGGTAGTAACAGAAAAACTGAAACTTAAAAAAAAATCTTTTTTTGAGAGAGGGGGAGGGGGGAGGGTTGGTGAGGGTGGAGAATGTTGAGAAGAAATTTTGGAAAATGTTTTCCCTTCTCTTAATAAAGAAAATATTTTTCTCCAATTGGAAGAAAATGAATTGATAAGAAAAATATTTTCCAAAATATTTAAATCGACCAAACAAGAGAAAATTAAAAAAGTTTTCTTCGTAACCAAACACACCCAAAATGACACCAACAAATTATCTAGTGTCATATATACATATTAGGAGTTGCTGACCACATAAGGAGTTAAAATATTATAATGTAAGGCTTAAGGTAGTGGGAGAATTATTTACTAGTAGTAGTCAGCTAAATATACTAAAACTAAAAATACAATGGAGTTAGCTAGCTCCTTTAAGTAGTTTTCATGTATGTCAAAGCACATAAAGGGTGGGAAGGGTGGGTAGATAAGATAAGGCAATACTTTTTTCCAAGTCTAGCTTTTACTACTGTTTGGTTTTTTCTTTTGACCAGACCTCTTTTCTAGAACTCATCGTCATTCTACGGTGATGCCAAGGTTGTTTCCCATCCTTTCAATAATTTGTTCCTTGTCAATATTCAACTTTATTAAAATTAAAGTTATTTCCCTTTCTTTCTAAGTTATCATCATGACGTATGAATTTTGATTGAAATAATCCTAAAATTTGAAGAAGCTAAAAATGGAACATAAATCATGAAATATAAGAAAATGATATTTTCCATTCTACCATGAGGATCTCATGTGTAGATTCGTCAACAAAAGAACAAATCAGTAGAACATTTTCGTTCAATATTTGCTAGCTACGCGAATGATGAAAATATGGAATAAAATAAAGAGGAAATTTTCACATTATGTTAATTAAACTTTTATTGGATTGAGAACAAGAGTACTACCACTATTGCTACATCGAAATGATACAAGAAGAAAAAAAGTCAACATTTCAACTCTATAATTATACAAGAAAAGATTCGTCTAACTTTGGTCTACAGTATTTTTATTGGTATAATAACAAGCAATTTGTGCCTAACTTAATCTAAAGCTAAGGGTTTTGCTTCGTTTGGGTATGTCGGACTAATAGATATACATAGGGTTAGGGTAGTAGCACGAGAGTACAAATTTGCATTGCACACGCACCCAAAATAAAAAATAATTTTTTTAAATAAAATATAGTCACAATCTTGCCGCAATTCTAGCGGCATTGCGAGGACGTTTCATTGGATTGAGTAAAGAAATGGAACAACCTTCAACTCTAATCAAATAGGTCAATTATATAATTTAATTAATTTAGTTGAACGTACGATTATTTAGGTAAAGGTGCTTAGGTTAAAGGTCAAAGAAAGAGTTCCATTTAGTGTTTATACAAAGACAAAGTCATAAAGAAGTGAATTATTTTAAGGACTGGGCATTTATAATATGAGATGGTCTACTTGTCCTTAATATTTTTCACTTTAGGACAATAATATCTTATGGATACATATCTTAAGAAATAAAAAGATTTCGATTAAAGTTTTATGTTTATATTTTTTAAAAACAAATAAACTTCTTTGCCGCATAATTATGAGAATGCCTACCCACGACAAAATTTTGGATAGCATGCTATCAAAAAGATGGAGTAAGGACCCTAAGGACCAAAAATGAGATCGACGTGGTCCTGAATTGTTATTTCCAGTTATTCACTGATGTTTAGGTTTGGAATCGGTTTCATACTTCAAGTCATTTTAAATAGATCTTATCTACGTATTCAATTCTCAACGAGTCGGTCTTCTTGGCCAGATGTTCATCCCCGTATAATACTCCCTGTAAAAAAACTGCTAGTGTTTTCTACATATATAGTATTATTCACTAGGGTGAAAATTTTATATCAACATTGACCTTTTAATTAAAAGTTATACAACATGTCCTAAAGGTCATGGCCCATGGGCCATGTTATTAATTGGTTTTTGGGTATACTTTTTGTAGATTTGTTTTACCCTTGTTTCATAAGTACACGTTTGAAGATTCGAGTGGAAAGTTTGGACCATAGGACAAAAGTAGGCGAGAAATTTAAAAATAGTCAGATTTATCACTGGTAGTTGAAAAATAACCAAGTTTCAAAAGTCATCGAAATTTAGCCACTTTTTATGTAAAGATAAATCTGAGCGAAAATACTCTTCAAAATCAGGAAAATACGTCCGCAAATTTTACGGGAATTCCAGCATAAGTATCTCGAACTCCCGCATATTTTACAGGAGTTCTAGGATAACTATGTTGGAACTCCCGCAAATTTTACAGGAGTTCAAGCATAATTATGCTGGAATTCCCGCATATTTTACGGGAGTTCCAGCAAGTATAAATGTCCAGTATAATATACTGGAGTTTGGAGCACTGGTGCTCTAGTCTCCCGTATATTATACAGGAGTTAGCAAAGTATACCGGTCCAGCATAATATGCTGGAGTTCGTACACAAATGCACCAGAACTCTCGTACATTATACGGGACCGGTCCATGTTACAGCAAAATAGTGGTTATTTTTCAATGACTTGATAAACGCTGGCTATTTTTGATTGACCTGTGTGAAAACTGGCTATACCACGATATTTTGTCCAAAAGTAGCCAGAGGGCTAAAACTCCCGATAGTATACCAACAAAATTAGAAGGAGAAGGACCTCCAAAGACTAAATCAAACGTGGTCCTGAAAAACCTTTTTCCCATCGCTCGCCGATATAAATTTGATTCATACTTGATTAATCCATTTTAATAGATCTTGTCCACTGACTCCATCCATACAAAATCTCAACGAGCTAGTCGGACTTCTTGGCAGATGTTGTATCCTCTTTTCCTTGCTAGACTCTTACAAAGTGATACTTTTTCCAACATGTATACTATTCTTTTTCCTCTTTTTCTTTTTTCCAACATGTGTGCTACCTATTCTTCGTTGGGTAAAAGTTCTACACAATTAACAGCTTTAAAATCTAAGGCCTGTTACCACTATAAATACAGATGGCGAACATCGAACGAGAATAACAAAGAAAAAAAAACACGTGAGGCGCACATGGTGCGAAAAAAGGAAAAGAATGACGTCGGTTGCTAATCAGCAAGAAAACAAAGAGGGACAGCTACGAAAAGAAGAGAAAAACCAAAGAGCAGAGCCCACGTGGCAAGTACATGTGTCGGCTACGGTCAAATGCCGGTGCCAAGTAGGGACGCGTGTTTCAGTACCCAACTAAGTAGCTGTTATACTCCTTTCCAAATGCCCAATGTTTGACTCAAATAACTACGGACCGGACCGAACCGGACCGGGACTGTTTGTTGCTAATCCCAATCCCTTTTGCTGTTCAAGTCCTCCGCTGACTTTCCCACCCCTCATTAATGTTTTTCAAGCTGATAATAGCTTATGGGGTTTTCTCCCTTTTAGTGATAAAAATACAATATTATTACTGTATTATAGATGAAAATTGTATGCTTTTTATAATATTTGGCATCCAGGTTTAGTTAAAAACTTAAAACTGAAGGTCGATTGATAAAATAAATAATAAGCCTAGCTGGAGGGAACTTCAGTGGCATAATTAGCTACACTTATTATTTAAAGAAAAATAACAACTTTAATTCTGACAATTTCAACAACATTCTT
The DNA here is from genome assembly GCA_026770625.1 of Nicotiana glauca. Classification (NCBI taxonomy): domain Eukaryota; kingdom Viridiplantae; phylum Streptophyta; class Magnoliopsida; order Solanales; family Solanaceae; genus Nicotiana; species Nicotiana glauca. The sequence continues at coordinate 29,621 of MU690485.1, forward strand.
CTCATTGACTCTTATTACGCAAGATATAACGTAAAAGAAAGACACACCATTAACATTCAATATATTATTTGACAATAATTTCAACATATATATAGTTAAATAATTTTCTGACTGGTTCAACGTCATTTCTCAAGTCTCAATATCACTATTACTTGCGTAAATATTTAACAAACACATTAAATTGAATTGAAGTTATATGCAATGACTATGTAAGGAATTTCTTTACCTTGTCAACGTAAATGAAGCTATAATATATTTCAAGTTAATAATACCATTTTGAAAAATAAAAGTTGGAATCACCTTTTAAATGATGAAATGATTGCATACTATGGTTATTTGTAGTGCATAAAATTTATCAAGAGACCCAAATCTCTATATATTTGAAAAATAAGCATCGAGTCGTGAGTCACTCACCTCCGATCCAAATCAACAAACTTGTATTTGTCCTTATTTCTGGTTTAACAAGAGTAGAACAAGCTGTAAAGCTAATTAGCTTTCAATAATGTACGTATTGTTCAGTAAAAAGAGACAGGAACTTGGTATCTGAGGGTGACAAATTTGACCACATTTGATTTTCAGTGTTAAACAATAAGTAGATAATTACCACAACCTACTACCAAAATTTAGTTCGAACAATTATCACCTTTTCTTTTCATTAAATAATCATTTTCCTCCTATTGCCCGCGTAGTTTAACTTTTTTTTATTTTTTTTTTGACAGATGTAGTTAAAGAAAATACAATTTACCTTAAAACAATACTTTAAGAAAGAAATGAAAAATTGCAATCCAATATAAAGAAAAATAAAGGAAAATGCTTATGGTAGATGCTCGTAGTGACAGATGACTAGACCCTAACAATGAGACTTAAACTTTGTCAAACCTTCTTTACAAAAGTGGGGTCTACATTGTATTTTCAAAACTTATAAATATAATCTCTTTCCACCATTTAAAATTAAAATAGGATAAAAATAGACCTTACCATAGCTAGCTCAAACCAAAATCTTCTTGTCAAAGTTTAAATACAAACACATTATCAGCCTCTTGTCAAACCCCAACCTCCCCTCCCCCCTCCCCAAAAACTCCCTTTTCTTCTTCTTCTTCTTCTTCTTCCATGGCTGATGAACTAAGAGATTTCTACTATCATCAACCATTTCAAGAAGATATTAGGCTTGGTTATAATAATCTTTATTCTCAAACTAGGGTTGGAGATAGTAATGATTCTTCAGTGATTCAGAATATACATATGCTTGATCCTTCTTTTATGAGCTATACTCATGAGTATTTACATGGATCAAGTAGTGATTATGCTAATTCACTTGGAAAACCCTTTGGATTTTCAGCTCCATCTACACCTTCTGATCAGGCATTTTCTTCTATTATTAATAAAGATCATGATGTAAAACCTGTTTTGGATGTTATTACTAATAATGATGTTATTGTTGGAGGAGGAAGTGAAACTCCAGTTACACCAAACTCTTCAACCTCTAATTCTTCCTCCAATGAAGCTGCTGCTGATGATCAGGATTCAAACAAGAATACTAATAATACCAAGAATGATAAGGAAGTGAAGGAAAGTTTAGAAGATGGTGAAGATGCATCTAAAAAAGAGTAAGTACTTGAATATTTCATACTAGTACTTGTGTTTTTCTTCTAATTTCTTTATGAGAAAAGTTTAGCTGCTTTTTTTTTTCTTTCTCTCTCTCTTTTTTGATGGATTATTTCATGGAAATGATGATAAATAGGAACAAAGCAAAAAAGAAGGAGAAGACACAAAGGCCACCAAAATTTGCATTCATGACAAAGAGTGAGGTTGATCATCTTGAAGATGGATATAGATGGAGGAAATATGGACAGAAGGCTGTTAAGAATAGCCCTTATCCAAGGTGATTTTTCCCTCATTTCTTTAAAACCCTAATAAAACATAGTTCTCTTCTATCAAGAGATCATAGTATAAGGTGGTCAAAAATCTATAGTATTTAACTAGTGATATTGTTAGCTAGGCTTTTCTTTTTCTTAGTCCACATGGTTACATACTAGTAAAACTGAAATAGGACTATACATAAAGATTGTGTTCCCACTTCCCACTTTCCTAAGTTATGTTTCTATTTTCTTGTTGAAGAAAGCTAAGATTCTAAGTTGTAGACTGGTCAATCTTAATCTATGAACAATAGGAATTCTATACTTCTATAATATCCTTCCTATCTCTGGTAAATGTTCAATTATTCCATCTCTCACCACCGTCATGATCTTCTCCTGTAAGGCGAAAGCATTAGTCTTTTTTTACAATGTTTAACATATAGTCATAGTTGAACTATATATGTTATCATAAATTTCCTTTTTAGGTTTTAATCAAGAATATGTCATAATAGTAGTCTTGTTGTTTGTGATTGTAGAAGCTATTATAGGTGCACAAGTCAAAAATGTCCAGTAAAGAAACGTGTGGAGAGGTCATATCAAGATCCATCAATTGTAATCACAACATATGAGGGTCAACACAACCATCATTTGCCATCTACTCTACGTGGAAACGTTGCTCGAATGTTGAATCCTTCCATGTTAAGTTCACCTTCACCATTAATGGCGGCGCCACAGGCTTTTCATCAACAACTTATGAATATGGCACAAATGCCTCATCAATTCTATGGCAGTAGTGGTTTAGGCATTAATCCCCCAACGAACAGCAGCTCCAATATGTATAATCAAAATGTAATAACTCAACATGAGCTTCATCAACAGCTGCAGTTTTCTCCTGACTATGGACTACTCCAAGACATGGTTCCTTCTATGTTTCTTAAACAAGAGCCATGAGTTTCTTGAGGCTTTGAGACTTGTGCTCTAGCTCTAATAATTTTATTAACCCTTCCTGAACCTTATTTATTTATAGTTTCTTTTCTTTTCTTTTTGGTTTGTAAGATGTAGTGTCTAGTAATATAGAGATATAGATGAACCATGAATCGATCTCTTTACTTATAATCTCATGTATTTAGTACTTTCACATTATATATATATCTAATTTTCTCTTCTTTGAGATTACATGCATAGATTATCTTTTGAATTCTTTTTTACTTGAGGTGTTTCTTTTATTGGAGGAAGCAACCAGTCTTCTTTCCTCTTGAGGTGGATTTGATCAACATTTTATGAGGTAATTAAATTAAAGCATGAATTTCTTATCATGTTGGATTTGTTTGAATCATCTTATACCATATATGTGCATTTTCACATGTAGAGATGACTAAAAAAAGTTAAGAGGACTTGATGCTATAGCGCTTGTTAGAATACTATGCAGTGCATTTTATTGTTCTTATAGATTTCTTCCTTGCATTTTGCTTCTGTATGAAAAAATTGTTAATTACATATTTAAGACGATATATTAACTGACTGTAGGCTAATAATTTGATTTACTTTCTTATTGGAAATAGAATAAGTCATCAATTACCTTTTCTAAAGAAAGTTCTATATGTATAAAACCCCTTTTATGGAAGATTTTGCAAAGCAATGACTATCCATTCATTTAAACTCCTTTTATGCAAGGTAATATTTGTTGAATTAGCCAATCACGTGGTTTGACCGCAGTTTTATTTCTCCTCCTTTTCGATGGCAAAAGGACTTTCGATAATTGATGTGATATGTGTGGAAAAGGGTATATGAACTTTAGTGATAATTCTCATTTCCATTTAAATATATTAGTAAGACTTTAATTATTTTATGATATGATGTTTGCTATTTTTTCTAGTATGGAACAGATTCTTGGACTCGTTTAAACGTTACCCTTTTGGCCTTTACATGTCTGGAATTAAGACATGAGAAAAGAATGATGCATAATGATTCGTAAATATATTCATGAGTTCACAAGAAATAGGGTATAATGATGCTTGTTGGATTACTAAACTGAAATTTATGATCAGAAGAAAAAAACCTATTTAGTTAAATGCATTGAATTCAAACTAAATGGGCGCTTTCTAAATTCAAAAATATCGCACGTTAGTTAGTTAACAGCCCCATGGAATCAAAGAAACCTTCATTTAATTTCTTTGATTATATATACACACACTCCTAAAATACTAACTTCGTGTGTGAAGAAGAGCAAAAGTCAAAGACACCACAAAACAAAAAGGTTACCAAAAATTTCGGCTGCATTTGATGGGAAAGGCTCAACGGTCAACCAATGTCTATTTGACTTATCTATCTATATATATATATATATATTCAGAACTAAGTTCATAAAAATACAAGTTGCAGCAGAATTTTAGCCAAACATTTGTTTTTCATAGAAACTTTTCCGTAAAATATAAGAAAGTTTTCTTGTTTGTTTATAGCTTAACGAAAGAATCATTCAAAATAGGAACGGCAAGCGGTGCGGGTGTGGGGCGGGTTCTGTCTGAACCCACAAAATTTAAATCCGCCCCGCCCCGCATAGGATTTAAACCCACATTCATCCGCCCCGCACTCCACCCGCCGCGTTCATCCGTCCCGCCCCGCACCCGCAATTTTTTGAACTCTTATGCATTAAACTATAAGAGAGATGATAAGATGATCTAAGTACTAATAAACCAACGAAGAATTCAAACATCTTGGATAATTGAATTGAAAGGACAGAACAAATTTTAATTCCTTTAACAAAAATTTCTAGTATCAATACTAGAAGAAAGCATGCACTTTCATATGTACATGGAAAAAATTTGTGAAACCAGAAACTCTATGTTTAAGTTTCTTTTATTTTATTTGAAAACTAGAAGTTTAAAAAGGAAGAGGAAGGAAGAATATATACCAAAACGGAGGAAATTATTTACTTTTCATTGCTTGATTTGGGTATAACAAGAAAAATAAATGGGATATTTTTAAACTAAAATAATACTTAAAGATTGGAATAAAAAGTTTCAATAAAACTAAATCGATTAAGTTCTTTATAATGTAGGAGAAAACAACAAAATAAATAGGTTTAGGACAAGTTTGCTATTATCACGACCCGGATTTCCCACCATCGGGAGTCGTGATGGCACCTACTAACGGAGCTAGGCCAGCCAAACTTTAAACATTCTCTAACCAACCTCAACAATATAAATATACTGAAAATAATTAAATAAGTACGGAAGACTTTAAGTTTAATAAATTAAAATCAAAATGCGGAAGTTTAAAACATGTCTCTACCCAAAATCCGGTGTCACTAGCTCACGGACTACTAAAGAATACTACAAACAGGTTTTAATGGAAAAAAATACATATTTCTGTCCCGGTACGATGAAAACAAACAGAAATAAAGGAAGGGACTTCGGCCTGCGAACGCTAGCCAGGCTACCTCGTGAGTTCCTGGACCGAAGACAGCTCCCGGGTAAAATCCTACTGCTGCTGTCCAAAAGCTGCTCCTGGATCTGTGCAAAAAATGCACAGAGTGTAGCATCAGCACAACCGACCCCATGTGCTGGTAAGTACCTGGCCTAACCCCGGCGAAGTAGTGACGAGGCTAGATAGGACTACCAATTCAACCTGTGCAGTTCAATATATATATATGCAATAAAAGGAAAAGAAGTACCGAATTTACTCAGTTAAAAGGGAAGGAAACATGCTATGGGGAGTACAATCCAGATATAACAGTCATCAATGAAATTAAGAAACAGGGCACAATAATAACTACCAAAGAATAAGAAATTCAACAGTTGCACGGCATCACCCTTCGTGCTTTTACTCTCGTCCTCACCCAAAGAAATCGAATAAAATGCACGGCATCACCCTTTGTGCTTTCCCTCACATAGCTCTCATTTCATGGCACGGAATAACCCTTCGTGCAAATATAGTCAAATCAGAGCACGGAATGTCCCTTCGTGCATAATAGTCAATACATAGCACGGAATGACCCTTCGTGCATAAATAGTCAAAACATAGCACGGAATGACCCTTCGTGCAAATATGATCAAAAATGGCACGGAATGACCCTTCGTGCATTATCACTCTTCCTCACCCAAACAGCAATCACAACCAAACGGACGAGAGAAATAAACAATGATAAGAAATGTCCCGGCAAGGGAAAATACAAGTAAACAACTAAATCCCGGCAAGGGAACAATAACAACAACTTCCACGTTCCGGCAAGGGAGATATTCAATATACTCAAAACAATCCCGGCAAGGGATTTAATTACAACTCCTTCCAAATGTTTTCATCTCCTACTCAATAGTATTTTTATCGTTCGAGCCAATGCTCCAAAGTATTAACATTTCATAATTTATCCCCAAACTCTTCACATTATGTAGAAATCATTAATTAGCTTGGAAGAGTTCCAAAATATACCAAACAAGTACAAACAAGGACCCACGGTCATGCTAGACTCTGGTGTATAGATACTCGTCACCATACCTATACACCGCAATCGATCATTTAGCAAATAGCAATTTATAATACTCTAATCCTATTCCCTCAAGCCAAAGTTAGATCAAACACTTACCTCAAATGCTCCAAAAATCAACTCAGGCCTCTAGAATAGCTTTACCCCTCGAATTCACCACAAAACCGCTCGAATCTAGTCACAAATTACTTGAATGTATCAACAAATGCTAATTGAATCAACTTGAATGCATAAAAA
>MU690485.1:51583-65173 GCA_026770625.1 Nicotiana glauca
GTAGTGACGAGGCTAGACAGGACTACCAATTCAACCTGTGCAGTTCAACATATATATATATATGCAATAAAAGGAAAAGAAGTACCGAATTTACTCAGTTAAAAGGGAGGGAAACATGCTATGGGGAGTACAATCCAGATATAACAGTCATCAATGAAATTAAGAAACAGGGCACAATAATAACTACCAAAGAATAAGAAATTCAACAGTTGCACGGCATCACCCTTCGTGCTTTTACCCTCGTCCTCACCAAAGCAATCGAATAAAATGTACGGCATCACCCTTCGTGCTTTCCCTCACATAGCTCTCATTTCATGGCACGGAATGACCCTTCGTGCAAATATAGTCAAATCAGAGCACGGAATGTCCCTTCATGCATAATAGTCAATACATAGCACGGAATGACCCTTCGTGCATAAATAGTCAAAACATAGCACGGAATGACCCTTCGTGCATAAATAGTTAAAACATAGCACGGAATGACCCTTCGTGCAAATATGATCAAAAATGGCACGGAATGACCCTTCGTGCATTATCACTCTTCCTCACCCAAACAGCAATCACAACCAAACGGGCGAGAGAAATAAACAATGATAATAAATGTCCCAGCAAGGGAAAACACAAGTAAACAACTAAATCCCGGCAAGGGAACAATAACAACAACTTCCACGTCCCGGCAAAGGAGATATTCAATATACTCAAAATCATCCCGGCAAGGGATTTAATCACAACTCATTCCAAATTTTTTCATCTCCTACTCAATATTATTTTTATCGTTCGAGCCAACGCTTCAAAGTATTAACATTTCATAATTTATCCTCAAACTCTTCACATTATGTAAAAATCATTAATTAGCTTGGAAGAGTTCCAAAATATACCAAACAAGTACAAACAAGGACCCACGGTCATGTTAGACTCTGGTGTATAGATACTCGTCACTATACCTATACACCGCACTCTATCATTTAGCAAATAGCAATTTATAATACTCTAATCATACTCCCTCAAGCCAAAGTTAGATCAAACACTTACCTCAAATGCTCCAAAAATCCACTCAGGCCTCTAGAATAGCTTTACCCCTCGAATTCACCACAAAATCGCTCGAATCTAGTCACAAATTACTTGAATGTATCAACAAATGCTAATTGAATCAACTTGAGTGCATAAAAATGAATTTCCTAAAGTTTTAATCAAAAATTCCCAAAATGCCCCTGGGCCCACATGGTCAAAACCCGAGGTTCGAACCAAAACCCGGTTACCCATTCCCCCACGAGTTCATATCTATGATTTGTTTTGAAATCGGACCTCAAATTGAGGTCCAAATCCCCAATTTTAACAAAACCTAGGTTCTACCCAAAATCCCCATTTTTACCCATGAAAAACCTTGATTTTAAGATGAAAACATGATAAATGATGTTAAAGATTGAAGAAATTAAGTAAAAGTTGACTTACAAATGATTTGGAGAAGAGGGAGTTCGTGAAAAATCGCCAATGGGTGTTTGGATTTTGAAAATATGAAAAATGAAGCTTCAAAATCGTCTAAGTATGAATATGCAGGTCTCTGATGTCGCATTTGCAAACAGGGGTTCGCAATTGCGAACCCCGGCCAAATATGGGAATTGCAAAGTCGAGTTCGCATTTGCGAACTCTGAAAGACACTGGGAAGTTCGCATTTGCGAACTATTGTTCGCATTTGCGAAGGTTCGCATCCGCAATTGCGGACAGTCATTCGCATTTGCGAAGACTGGGTTCGAGGGAGGGCATCGTATTTGCGATAATATTCTTTGCATTTGCGAAAGTTGCTGCCCAGGTGAAAGATCGAATTTGCGATAAGAAGCTCGCAATTGCGAGCTCGCAATTGCGAAGCCTGCAGAACTGAAGCACAACAGGTTTTTCAACTATGAGAAATGCAATCCAACACCTATCCAAAACTCATCCGAGCCCTCGGGGCTCCAAACCAAATATGCACACAACCTCAAAAACATCTTACGGACTTACTCGTGCGATCGAATCGCCAAGATAACATCATATACATAGAATCGAGCCTCAAAACTCGTGATTTTTATTTCAAACTTCTTAAACTTTCAAACTTGGAACTTATAGTCCGAAACACGTCAAACGACGTCCGATTTCGACCAAACTTCACAGAAAGCGCTTAAACAATATATAAGACTTGTTCTGGGCGTCGGAACCAAAATACGAGCCTGATACCATAGTCTTTTAATCAATTTTCATTTCCATTTTCCTTAATAATTTCAGAAAATCAATTTAACAGAAAAATTCTTTTACTCGGGTTCTAGACCTCGGATTTCGACTCCGGGCACATGCCCGGGTCCCCTATTTTTTTACGGACCCTCCGGGACCGTCAAATCACGGAGCCGGGTCCGTTTACCAAAAATATTGACCGAAGTCAACTTTAACCGTATAAATATCAAAAGTCTTCAAATTTTTCACAGATTTTACATATTTCAACATAAAAACTTTCCGGCTGCGCGCCCGGACTGCGCATGCAAATCGAGGCAACTAAAAATGGGGTTTTCAAGGCCTCGGAAGCACGGAAAAAGGGAGGAATACGGTGATGATCCCTTTGGGTCGTCACAGCTATGTTCCGAAACAGTATGTAGTCAATTCATGACTTTAACCCGCAACCGCTTAATTTTAAATAACAATATTTCTAACCCGCACCGCCTCGAACCGCATCCGTAAAACTCAAACCCGCACCGCACCTGCCCCGCCCCATTGCCATCCCTATTTCAAAATATATATTACTTCACTGTTTGGTGTGAAAGCACTGGAGTTTTCGTGAAAAACAATGGTCTTATTTCATTATATTGTTTCAGTCATATATACTTCTAGTCGAGTACACATCTGTTCATATTGACACCTTGGGTTTTAGAAAATGCTTGTAATATTATCAAAAACTTTTAAACATCCAATCCACATCATCAAAAGACAATGAGTGGACTGTTTCTGATCTGTCACTCTAGAAATAATTAGTAGAGATAATAATCTTACTGAAGTAATTTGACTTTGATAAAATGTGAAAATTATTTTGAGCATCTACTACGTATCCAAAACTTTAAGGTAATAAGTGGGAATAATCCACAATATATATATATATCAATGTGGAATAGATTCTCTAACAAGACCAAATTATAAAATTTCTCTAAAAAATACAATTTAAAATTTAGCTTTAAATTTCTTGTTGATTTTTAGTGTTTTTTTTTTTTTTTTTTGAATTGGACTTACAAAAATGAGACTGATCCTTCCTTTCATGTAATTAAATGTTTAGGTATATTATGTAAGACTAAGTTGACACAAATATTCCAACCATGAAAAAACTACATAATAAGTATTTCTTTTTGTACGCAGGATTTAATTAATATTTGGATTCAAAATTAAATATAATATAATTGCAGATGGGGTATCGGTTTGAGTGAATCAAACATTGGCTGACAATTGACATAATATTGAAGATGTCAAATACTATTAAATTAGGTGAAGCACATGGAAACACTCTAAAAAGTCAAACTTCAAATAGCATCCCAGATCAGGAAAAATTGGAATTACTATGAAGATCCAAACAGAACAGTGGTCAATTTTGTTATTATTAGTACTAGTATTTATCGATAGAGAGAATAATTGACCAACGATATCATAGATTTGGCACGGCCATTACATTAAAGTATTACATATGGTAGGAAAGAATATATTAGCAGAAGCACGAGATGACAATACATGTATCATGAGAAGATAATTTCATTCATCCTCCCACACAATTTTTTATCTAGAAACTACATTTTTTAAAAAGTTTTGAGCTCATTAGTGTTCATTTGGAAATCAGATAGTAATTAAAGTACACTTATAAATTTTATTCTTCCATGTTATAGCTAGTATGGTACTGATATATTATCTCTTCTCGTCTTTTCGGTCTTCTTGAGCCGAGGTTTATCGCAAACAGTCTTACTGCCCCATCGGGGTAGGATAAGGTCTGCGTACACATTATCCTTTCCAGACCCCACTTGCAGGATTTTACTGGATCGTTGTTACTGTTGATGATATTATAGCTAGTAGATTTGTTTTGGAAGACACCCAGAAACAGAAAATCATACTAGAAGGTCTATTATAAAATTAGGATGTTCAATTCGCATCATAAATTATCCTTCTCCTTTTTTCATTTCCTGGATCTACCTATCCCAAAACAATTTAGAATGATAATAAAAATATTCTTTGTCCCAACGGGAAATTTTTTATAACATGCGTAACGCAAGAAAGAAGGCAATTTTTTTGTATTATTTTGAAGTTCTTGTTAATATACTGCTCTATAAAAAATACATTATTGCATGGAGAGGCTGGTATATGTTGTTGCTTTCCACTAAATTCTGCCGAAATTTGAGGCTGATTATCAATGTTAGGATATGTTTTTCGTAATTTTAATACGGCATCAAGTATATGTGAATTAAGAAAGAATCTGAAAGTAACATCAGATTCATAGAAGTAATCTTGGTCTTGATTTGTTTACTTGCTGATATACGGCAACTAGCTTAGTCAAAATAATTTTAATTCATAATTGGCTAATAACTTATCTCAATCATGTGCTTTTGATCTTATTGTACAGTCATCCAGTGTGTGTTATTAACAATTTATTATCTTGATTTTCATCAGTTATCAAATAGACTAGAAGAGGGATTAGTATAGTTGTGGGAATTAGCAGAGGACTTTATATAACATTGGGCTTCAATCGGTTCATAATTGGCCCATAACTTTTCAAAAGGAGTAGAAACGGCATGGGGTAGCTACTATTTAAGGAGGTATTTACTTTTTATTCAGTAATTCTAATGTTGAGCAAAAATAACCACTACCCTATTAAAATTAATATGAAAAGACATTTTTACCCTTTCTTCCCTTGCTTTTCTTCCCAAACCCTCGCTTCTCTCTCTGCGTGCCTTCTCCATAATCGAAAATGAATGTTTGTCTTCCTCACCATCAAATAAATTTGATCTTTTGTTACACTGTTTGAGATCGTAACTCATTTGGTAGAGATCTAATTATCCAAAGGTTTGTAGTAATATATGGCAGTTCTAATTTCTAAATAATCCCAAAACGATTGATCTCTAGGCAAAATATCTTGTCAAAAAGTTAACTACCATGTGTAGTAATATTACGTTATGTTACTTTGAATTTTATGTAACATGTTCTTTGCATCAAAAAACAAAGAACAGTTCTTTATCTCATTGTTTTCCCTCATGAGCCTTTGAAGTCCGAATATTACCACCCAAATATACTTCTGCGTCACCAATCCACACATTGCTTTCCTCATGCATTCTTCATGATAGAAGATAATGTTGGGATGTGTGGTAACAAGTTCAAAAGTTAAGGACACTTGGTCATGAACTTAGACTAACAAACTCAAAAGTTAAGGACAATAGGTCCTGAACTTACAGTTACAAGTTCAAAAGTTAAGGACAGACAGTCCTTAACTTACAGTTACACGTTCAAAAGTTAAGGACAAGCAGTCCTTAAATTACAGTTACAAGTTCAAAAGTTAAGGACAATAGGTCCTTAACTTTGATTTTCAAGTTCAAAAGTTAAAGACAGACAATCGTTAACTTACAGTTACACGTTCAAAAGTTAAGGACAAGCAGTACTTAACTTACAGTTACAAGTTTAAAAGTGAAGGACAATAGGTCCTTAACTTTGACTTACAAGTTCAAAAGATAAGGACGTTTGGTCTTGAAGTTTGAGTTCCAAGTTCAAAAGTTAAGGACATGTAGCCTTGAAGTCCTGAACTTAGAGTTACAAGTTCAAAAGTTAAGGACATGTAGTTCTGAAGTCCTGAACTTAGAGTTAGAGGTTAAAAAGTTAAAGACATGTAGTCTTGAAGTCCTGAACTTAGAGTTTCAAGTTCAAAAGTTAAAGACATGTAGTCCTGAAGTCCTGAAGTTAAGGACATGAGCAGAAGGGTATTTTCGTCCCGACAGTTAAAGTTTATTAAACCAGTGGCTAAAGACTAAAGACATTTAAAACACTGGCTTTAAAATAAAAACAAGAGTTGTTAGTGGCTATTTGTGCACATCACCCTCAAAAGGAAGTGCATGTAGCCCAATTAGCGAGTTAGTACATAGAACTGACGGGAGTATTACAGTTTTTCGATTCAACTTTTTTGGACAAAAATGTCCTGAGTTGACTTGAAGTTAAAGATTTTTAGTTTAAATTTTTAATACAATAAATATTGGCTAATTCCTAAATAGAATAACTATCTATGTACTTCCCAATTTTGACGTAGTTGTAAATTGTTAAATAGTTTTCACTGTCATTGTATTATTGTTGCAAGCACGTTGAATCAACACAATATCTCTGTAGTCCTCTACAATTCCGGACCATGGAATAGCAATCTGAGAACTTAAAAAATGTCTCCTTCAAGACTTCACAAACGATAAAAAAGAGCTCAAAGATAAATAAAAAAAAACAATTGCATTAGCCATGAATCATTCAAGTCTGCTGATTAGAGAACACAAGTACACTTATCACGCCAACATTTCTTTCTCTTACACTTGATTAACGTGGAAATATAAAAGGCAACGGCAAAGAGAAGAAAAAATTGTATACACTTGGCAATTCATATCATACAACTGGTTGTCCCTTGGAGACGCAGGTTTTAATTCTGAAAATAATTCCTTGTATACTTGAATTTAGCAACTGCAAATGATACTCCTCAAAACTGTTCGCATGCTTAGCAAGCTGGCTCTGAATATCAACATCTCCATCCCATCCAAGAAATAATATGACTGATTTCTCATCTAGTTTATATCTTTCTAGAGTAATCTAGGACTGTCTCATATCCGAGTCGTGGCCATACAACCTGTCTCAGAATGAAGCTGTTCAGACAAATGGTTCTACCAAATTATTCCAAGAAGGAAAGTACACATACGATGATTCATGTGATTATGCATGCAACCGATCTTATACACTATTTGTTGGGGAAGGGGAATGAGGTGACAGAGCAGATGGCATCAACTATGCATTGGCAAAAAGAATAAGAACTTGGCATGGAGGCAAATATTTTCCATTAAAAAGGTTCAATGGGGAAATATTTTACCTTGAAAAAATGATTTCTGGATCATTTTCAATGTTTGATAAAATATAAGAGTCAGTAAAATATGATAACTGTATAAGAAAGGTATAAATAGTGTTTTGATAATATATTTGAATACTAAAGGTTGATAACAGTATTCAAGTGTTGGTTGGTATGAAACAAATGATATGGAGTAGGACATGACATATCTTTAAGTAAAAGAAGACATTTTCTCCCTTTAGTAGAAAGTAGTGTCCTTAGAAAAACATTTTAAAAATTCGAGATAACCAAACACTTTTACATAATTTTCTTTAGATAAATACTTTTAGCAAAAACGTTTTTCATCATACTAACCATGCCACACTTTTTTTTTTTTTTTTGATAAGTTGGATAAGTACTTACACATCAATGAGGGATCTGAAGAAGAATAAAGGAAAGGCAATATATGCACACAGAAATCACAACCCCAGCAATGAAGTTGTGCAGCAGCTTCTGATTGTCTCTCGTGGGTACGAAAACTGTCTTGAGTGTGTTGGTTAGTTCAAAAAGCCTATATGATATCTGCAGAAGGGAAGTTGTAGGCCCGATTGAGAACACAAATGGAGAGAAAAAGGATCAGATGAGATCATAACCAAAAAAGTTCAGGACAAATGAAAAGAGAGAACCATAAGCTTACCAAAACATAAATTGCAGTGACAAGCATAAAATTAAGCATAGGATAGTCTGGAATAAAGGACAGGAGCCACTTAGGCTGTCCATTCGGCATATTTGTTCTGCACATGAAATCAGGAAAGCACTAAGAACTCAAAGCATGCTGACCTTATCAACACAACCAACATCTATTAAACATTCTCTAACAAGAATCAAGAATTGAAGAAAAATTACTCTAAGAGACATTAAAAGGGAACTAGGTAAGAAATCATTACAAGGAAACTTTAGAGACAGGCTAGGAAATAAAGTATACAGTATTATGTAAGATTAAGGATGTCAGTCATTTATAGATATGGAATTGGTATAGTAATACCCCTGTGAATTTTAACCACACGGGAAATGCTTAAGTTAGCATATTACTTAGGAAACATCACAAGGTGATAGAATGTTTAGGATTGATCAGAAATGATTAAATTGAGGGGGCAACTATTGAATTGCTCGAACAGCCTCCATTTAAAAGTTTAAATTGTTAAGAGACGGAAACTTCTGTTGATATATTTTTGGGTTTGACATGTACCCCCTTATGTGCAAGCTGATTCCTTTTCTTAGGCCAAGCATGTGGAACGTGTTGATGGGTGACAGTGAGACTTGAATGCAGGAACTCATAAATACCCACATTAAACTGTGCGAATTGGCCCATGTAAAAGCTCAATTATTAAATGTGGGACAGTTTCTATTATTTATTTCAGTCTGAAACAACAATCATTATATTTAGAAGAACAGTAAAATCCACACACCTCAGCCAGATGTGGAACTGGGAGATATACGTTTCCAATGTGACTTTGCCTAACCACCTAGAAAAATTGAGCACTTAACCGTTAAAGAAGAGGAAATAAACACAGCTCCAACATCTTTAAAACAAAAAACTAAAAGATTAATCTGTGGGACAGGAAAAGGAATAAGGTCTATGAATGAGCACCAACACTAATCCAAATGGGTCAATAGAATCTTACGCAAAGAGAGTCAAAGAGAAATTCCGTAGCTCCTGAGTAAAATTCCGCAAGCAGATGTAAACACTGAAAAAAGGAAAATTAATGAGGAAGTAGCACAAGACTTCAGGAGAGAAATACAACATACTTTCTTTGGTTTGGCATATTGTAGGCAAGCAATAGATGGTGTTGTATACAAGTTCACATCAGAAATAAAGGGCTAAAGTAGAATTTTAAGAAAGTTTAATACACACGTTATGGGAATCCACGAGGTGTAGGGGTGGAGCTTGTTGTATGCGGTCTTGTCCAGCTTATATATGTATTCATACCACAAGTACCCAACCTGAGGAAGACGGAATGAAAACTTTACAAATTGGAGGGAGAAAAAAAAAGGAAAAAGAGACACGCTGCAGCAGCAAATATAGTTGATGTTATGTTAGAAACAAGATAAATCCTACTCACAGCTACAGCAACAGCAACAACTGATGACTTGATTGTTCGTCTCCGCTTAGGTTCAGACTCCTCCAGTTTCTCCATCCACTTCTCAACCTGAAAGGATAACATATTCCAAATATAAGTCTTACAGACCAAGTGAAAGACAAAAAACTAGGAATTAGAGTTTTATTAACATTACATTAGGGTGAAAGTAGGCATATATCATGCCAATAATCCATATATAGCGGTCCAGTCCAGATCTGAAATGCCATTCATGCAAGCGAGGGAGATCAGGCTTGGCTGGATCACTGTATCCTACAATTTGAGAAAGTAGGAAACTATAATCAGGTGATAAGGGCTTATGCAAGAATGCATAGAATGATATAAGAAAAAGGGGGGGAAAGATTCTTTAGTGCTCATACTATTACTTGAAACACAAAATACACTTGAGACCGTTGTTTAGCATTGACACTACAATTACATATGTGACTTTTCTTGCATATAATGAATGAACCTAAGATGAGCAACTCTTAGCATGAGTATTGGTCCATAATTCTGTTCCAAATAGGTGATTTTCATGAAGACATCAAATCAAATTCTGCAATGATTTCTGAACCATGTCACTTACGGTGATATTAGTTTTGAGAACTACTTATAACCGAACTTATAATGATGGCATTTGCCATTACTTAGAGCCATACATATTTGTCTTAAGCATAAATGGCATGAAGGAGTGGGTAGCATTTTCCACAACTTAGTGGAAGAGACATGCAAACCGAAGTTCCTTGTCCAAGCACACAAAACAGTAAATATTAAAAGTGATTATGGAGAAAGAAAAAGAGTAAGTACACCGTAACCAACCTAACATAAATGCGAAAGGACCCCAAAGAAATTCAAAAACTCCAGGAATCTCCCAAATCAGGATAACCACGATAAAGCACATAACTAGCTTCAGAGCCATCACTGATCTTTTCTCGTTGTAGTTGTGGCCAATGCCAAGGGCTCCATACACCATGAGAGTAAAAAGTGTGTGCATTGGGCAGATGTAATACAGCATATAGTCATTGTTAAGAACAATACAACAAAATATAACGAAGAAATTCAGCCTCCACATCATCTGCACACAAGACAAAGTTTACCCTATTAACAACACTGAACCTAAGAAATGTAAGATACCACCAAGAGTCTTCTTATTTAAGGTAATAAAGCATTAAACACATAATGTTACCTGAGCAAACCGAGCCAGACTAAAATCTTTTCTGATGTAATAATAGGAGAAGTTCCCAAAACCAGTCATCCAAACATATGCAGCAATGAAAACACGAATGGCATTATATATCTCTGTTGCAGCAAAATAATGATACATCAAAAAGAGGACCTGTTGCAAACAAAAGGATAGATTATTTAGACTGCAAATGTGGAGAACATCACATACTGTAGGAGTATATACAAAGAGCAGTTCAAATGTACAGGAAATAAAAATATACGCGTGAAATGTTGGAATACTTGAACAGAAAAATTCTGAGTATTCAAAAGAGTATCTGCATGATTTACTGCTTCTTAATATAACACACATTGAACAAAGTTGTGCCAGAATCAAGTAACTACTTTGTAACACACTCACTGGAGAGACAGCAGAACAAAGGGTGCAAATGGAAGGTATTTCCCTAAATAACTGTCCAGATTTACTTCACACAAAACTGAAGAATAAGTAGATCAAGAAAAACGTGATAGAAAACACTTGCCTGCATCCATCCTTTCCACTCCTCTGTCTGATGACGGTTAAGATAAAGCAAGGATTTCCCAGATAATGCTGATTTGTCGTTGTGTTTCTTGAAAGAAGTCATTGCTGAAACTATGATCAGAAGACAATACAGAAAGAGGAAGAGGTCCCGATTGTAGCTCTGATCAAGGAAAGCAATATCAAACAGCACATTGTTACTTTGAGCTGCACTTGCTGGGTTGCAAATATACATATTATACATCCGAAATGGAGTTGGCATACTTAAAAGTATAACTCAGCAATGATGCAGAAATCATTGGGCATCATGTCCTTCACTCTAGTCAACTACCAATGCAGATCCTGTACTAAACTCTCAATACCAAGAACTATATACAAAACTAAGGGGATGGGCAAAAGAAAGCAAAGAAGACAACAATTTATCAAGAATGAGTTTGATGCTTGTGGAAAACATTTAAACATGGAAAATTTGAACTTTCCAAAATAAACCAATTTTAGTAGAGAAGATCCAAAATTTTCTAGAAAGCACAAATGAGTTTACACATTAGCATGCATATCATATATACGCTAGTACATCTTCTCTAGAATAATACTAAAATTAGTTCCTTTGGAGCAAAGCATGCTAAAGTTTTGATAGTATATTTTGAAACAACATTAAGACAAAAGTTACACAGAACAATTTCCACATCCATCAGTTCAATCAGGATATCACATACAGGGGTAATTAATGCCCAAGATTCCGGAGTAACAAATCATTTAGGCTGAAATGGCTGTGTATATTTAACACAGTATGCAGAGAACACATTACTCTAGGCGCACCACAAAGTGCTCATGCGCCATTATCCATGAGGTTAATCAAAAGCATGATCTAGCAAGCATATCATGATGCATTATTTTTTAGTTAAAAGATTATGAACCTTAGTAGAATCTGCGAAGATATTTGTGCGGTCACAGATATAGAAATAAAAAAGGATTCCCCCAAATTCGGACCTGTATGAGATTGAAGAGTAACAGGTTAGTATGAGGAAAAAAATGCATCCTGCATACTGAAAACAACCAAGAGACTCACATTGCCCTTAAAGTTGCTCGATTTTCGAGCAAAAAGGAGTCCTCCATTGTTACAAATCTATAAAATAATTAGAAAATATTTAATGAAGAATGAATTAAGAAAGTTCAAGGAAAATCAACCAATCTACACAGTGCACTGACCTAACTATATTTGTTTTTATTGATGAACTTAACAACTTCGTAGATGCAGATTTTGACAGACCTCCTTCCAGTAAGACAGCTCGATCTTCTTCCTTGATTGTTGCATTTTCCAATTCAACTAGATTATTATCTGAATGACTGCTGTCACAGAGAAGCCAACAATATAAAATGAGACAACTAATAATGTAGGATAGTACAATTGATTGTATGTTTTTGGTATAGCTAAAACAACCACAGCTGCTTTCAGAAATCAAGTAGTGTAATGATACTGCTCACTAGTGATTAACAAATAGAAGCCACTTCTCAGTATTCTACAAGCTCCATAGTGAAGGGGATATATGAGCTTGCAATACTTTTTCCTTTTCCTTATCGGATGGAGATCAATTGGGTGGTTATTTCAATGTAGAAAATTGTGTGGGTCAACTTAGTGGGAAAGGGAGGTTGGTCTACTTCATGGCAAGTATTGAGCTGTTTAACTTACACTTTAGATGGGAACAACCACTTCTTGTACTCCAACCACTCAGAGTATAACCATGCAACAAGGACGGGGATAAATCCAAGCAAAAATGACACCTGAGACATGAAATGGGAAATCGTTCAGTAGATTCTACCACAAATTTTCCTTAACGGAATAAAGAACGAAAGAATCAAACTAAAGAACCAGATGAATGATGTTCAACATTGTGGCAGCGCAAGTGCAGTACACTTACTCCAAAAAACTAATACGCAAAGATAATTCCATAAGAACAGCCATTTTGGCCTACAGATTCCATCTTGGTTATCAAAACATGAATAATTTGTTCACCGACAGTTAATAAACTCCAACAGTAACAACAATAACATGCTGCTGCTCTTTATTAGAATAAACATAAAAACTCAGAGTTCCCGAAATTTCACAGGAAATGAATCTCCTCATCTCAATGCTCTTAGATCAAAATTCATGTTAACTGCTAATACACTTTTATGAAGTTGTACACTACCGTAGTTCAACTCCAACGAATCCGCACTCAAAAGAGCTCACAGTTATCACTACAATCCCACATTTTCATTGTTGAACTCTTATTTAAAGGATCTAAATCCAAAATTAAACTTCATTTAACTTCAGAAAAAATCAAACTCATCACTGTAAAATGAAACGATCAACAAAAGCAGTAGTACCTGTCCAGGCGTCAGAGGACCGGAAACTGCCGCCATTTTCCAAAACCAAAAAGATGTATATAGGGATCACCGACAAGTGAAATGCGCTGAAATAGGAGAGAGAACAAAAGGAATGGATATTCCCGTCTGACTGAAGCTCAGAAATGAGAATTTGTATTCACATACATTATATGTACGTATATTGAATGGGAGACGATGAGATTATATATAACAGGAGAAGAATTGGTTGAAACCTCCCCTATTATGGAATAAAATGGAGAGATCTGAAGCAATGAAGGAGATGAAGAAGGAGAATACCCAGTAGGGGGTTGGGTGAGGTGGGTGGGGGGTGG
>MU690485.1:89741-99904 GCA_026770625.1 Nicotiana glauca
CGCACTAATACGGACTTTCTTTAAAAGATAGGAAGCGAAACACACAAGGAAATAGCATATAGAAAAACCAGACTCGACATCACACTGTTGCGGCATGCAACCCGATCCAAATAACATACCCGTGGTGGCGTGCCATCCGATCCGCACATAGATCTCACATAAGGAGATTGCACTTCGAGCTAAGTCTGCTCATTGCGATAAAAATATCGAATTTCGATCGTAAGCACGCTAAGTGCATAATACCATCCCTGAAAAAATCACATAGCGCTATAGGATACAAAACTCATGCACAACTGAGGTGCGATACCATATCTAAATCTCAAGAGCTATCCTGCTCACATAACATTATCGCAATGAGGAACCTCAACACATAGGAATTTATTAAGCCGTCTTACAACTCATACGGCGCAATATATCATTACTTGGAATAGCTGATGAAAACATAACACCCCGACTGTTCCTCCATTGGGAACATTCTCTTAAACGAACACAACTGGCCTAATATAAAGCCATGTTCACAAATAAATCAATCCACCGATCTCAAGTCGATTTCTGATTGCACCAATTTGGACAATGACCTTTCAAAGGTCCATAGTAACCCCCTTTTTCCCCATCTCACGTAAGAATAACTATCATAACCGGAGCAACCTCCTCAGTTCATAACCCAATAAACAAAGTTCCCTTTAGGCATAAATTCTCAAATTAATGACATTACCACAATCCTCATACTTGGTTTAAATCTTTAATCAGTCAAGTGACTACATGTCACACTTATACAATCTTCCCGTGGGGCACACTCCCACAATCTTTCGAAATAATTAAGGGGTCCACACATCTAAACCATCGGACGCACTAATGCTGAAAAGCGATCAAGAATCCTTAGCCAGGATGCAAAACCTCTTCCACAATACATCGATCTCAGGTGACGCTGAGGACAATACCATTTTACTCTAATCATTCGACCCTTTCCTTGCTCATTCGGGCCTGTGACATTCCTTGTCAATAGTGAACTGCAACCTTGATCCGCACTTCATATTTCCATGCTACTCACTGCACCCAACGTGCCAACATACGATAGAACATGATTCTCATCGAAATCTCTGACATCATTAAAAATTCAACACTTCATCACATAAGAACCTTGCACTTAACTCACTTCAGGAGAACCATAGCAACACACAGGTAAATTCCCATAACCGAGGGATATGCAAATCTGCAAGTAGTGGTCCCAGCCACCATAGCCTTTCCGGAATCCGCTTTCACTTAATGAGCCATAACAGAAGGATGCCCCTGATAAATCATCAATCACGGCAGCCGACAAACCTCACAAGTACCGCCACAAATCAAACGCATAACTCAATCACGCTGAATGAACGAACCACAGACTCCAACATGCCAAATTCAACTATGGCTAATCTATTTACCTTCTTCCAATTCCTCCTTGCTTGCCTTAAAAATAAGACTAACTCCATTCAACACATAACATACTCCATCTATACTCACCCCGAGTGTTCTTGAATCATGAGACCAGGCTGTCTCAATTCCCACGAACTATTTCATAACACCCAAATACTACACCACAAGCCAAGCATCCCGGAACATCCTGTGCCTCTTCTCATAACTTGCCACAAGGCTTGATTCTTGATTGTACCTACAAGCTCGACATCATTAGGCACCACACCTTACCCTCCTGAGTTCACTAGTACCGTTACTGAGAGCCACCAGCTCTGAATTGGTCCCGAATATGATCAACCCCATAAATCTTCTAGCACATTAATACCCTCTCAACGAAGCACTTGGCAGAACCACTCCCCTTTAAACCCGCTTCTATACAAGGCATAAATTTTGAACCTTTTCCCAAGTTTGAATATGAGCCCATAAGGCTAACCATAGCACATCCTTAAGAATTCCTCCGCTCAATTTGCTTCCTATGGTCCTTCCTCGTAGCGGAATAAATCCATCAATATGCTAATAACCAGAAATCACGCAAATAGTTAAGCATACAGCCCAATTATAAGCGGTGACACTCTCCCACTTAGCTTGAAGCCATCATTTCACCACTCTTGAGTTCACCCAACCTTTTTACCTCTTATTGTCATAACCTCGCGCCATAAGTTATCAAAATTTCTCAGAATCTTCCTATAAATCCCCATCTTTCATATTTTGAATCATTAACCACACTCGCACGTCCGATCTCTTTGTTGAACAACCAATATAATTCTTTGCAGAAGCTTCGCCAACCACGCGACCGCTAACCTGCTCACGGGAAATAACTCACCTAGGGGAATCACCTCCCGACACCTTCCCATGCCGCTGCACGGGGTACGTTCACCATGACACTAATATCCCATCTTGAGTCTGAGCTCACCTTCCAGCTGCACAAGTCTATTTGCTCCTTGCGGACATCAGTTAAATATGCGGCAACATCCTCCCAATTTCAGGGTTATGCTGCACCCTTCTCCATTTCAAGTTGCTCCTTTCCGCCATATCAATCTTCTGCCGCGTAACAGCCCATACTTCACATCATACCCACAGGCTTCAACCACCAATCATTAAAATCCCTCCAATTTGATTCCCACTCACCTTAGGCGCGTAGTCATCCTACTACCAAGCCCATATGCAACACCCGCCACTCTCCCACTTTGGCGGAACTCATCTCTTTAATTAACCACTCGACCTTGCTCCTCATACTTGGCCTTCCAAAAGTTTTAAACACTACCTGACACTTCCCACATGTCCTTCCTCATACTTTACTGCTCAATTGTTGCCTTAAATGAAATCTATCTTCGTGGCACTTGAATCCACCATTTCTACTAACCTCAAGCCTTTCCAAAGGTCGCCTTTATCAAACCATCAACATTTGCAGTACTGATTCAGTCCGGAACCACCTCATCCCATGATATCTAATAGTTGCATCTTCAATAGTATTTCACAATATTCCGCCATAAGGCGAATTGTAGCAGATTATAACACCGACAAACTTAAAGCATTCAATTAGGACAACAATACCCCCATATAGAGGAGAACTCCACCACGCTTGCAATTACCACGTTTCATTACTTCCACTAGTCCACATCTGACCATCCTTAGTTCGATTACCCTTCCCCTACCGGGAATAAAATACTGAATCCCTTTGATTACATACTAAGTAAACCTCCCTTCAAGTCATTCACTGCCCCGACACGTGGGCAAACACCTTACCATCACAACAACACTGCGGAATAATCGCTCATAAGCATTACGGCAACCTGTGCCTAGCCTCAAGGCTCTCAGAAGTTCTGTTACAGAGCTAAAACAATGGACTATACCTCTGTAGTGTGACTATAATAGTCCAATCAACTATACCGGGTAAATCATCCCGCACACACTTGTAGTGCCATTAAAATCCTTCGATTTTTGATTTATAACAAGCGCTTGCGTCGCGTAAGATTGAGTGGAAAGAAATCAAAGGCATAAGCTTCAAAGGAATCGAACCGCACATAAGGAAATCAAGAAGGGAAGTACTCCTAACAGTCCTGCAGCCTCCCGAGGATAAGTACAGACATCTTCGTACTGATCCGCGAGACTCTACTAGACTTGCTCATGGCTCGTGAGACCGACGGGAACCTAGTGCTCTGATACCATATTGTCACGACCCAAATCCACTGCAGGTCGTGATGGCGCCGGACACCGCTGTCAGCCTAGCCATTTAAATTACCAAATAATCCCTCTTTTAACGCTTTTGAAAATCTTAGGTTTTTCCTTCCAATTTTCATAAATATAAGATCACTTCATAGATTCAAATTTAAATAATAACAGTTAGTACAAAGTTTTACTGAAAACATCCTAGAAACCTGGTGTCACAAGTGCATGAGCAACTATTGGCAATGATATAAATACAACACAACACCTGTCCAGAATACAATGGACAGAAAGGAAATACAATTACTAGGAAGGGACTTTAAAAGTTGCGGGCCGCCATGAATACTGCAACTCACCTAGTCCCCGAATCGTCTGTGCTGCTACGCCTAGTAAGCTGCTAAAGTATCATGTACCTGTGCAACAAAAATGCACAGAAGTGTAGTATGAGTACGTAATCAACGTGTACTTAGTGAGTGTCCTACCTAATCCCAAAGGGGTAGAGACGAGATGGTCAACTTTGACACACTCTAATGATCCAATGATCATTTATTCTCAATACACATATTAAACCGTGGATTAATTCTTTATAGACATGATTCTAATCCAAATAGAGGAAACGAATAAACACGTAGTTCTTTCATAGGAAAATTTCTCGAATTTCTCTTTAAAACATAATCCAAACATATTTAAGCCACAAAAGGGAAATAATAACTTAATTAAGTTCAGGCAGCAACATAGGCATGCGCAAATCATACCGAGGCGACGACCCGATCCAACAGAAATAAATGTGCACTTGCCGAGGGTCGACGGCGTGCCTATAGATGCATCTATTAATCTGTCGAGGCGTTCGGCCGTTCCAAAATAAACACACACAGACAGAAAATCAGTCAAGAAGTCAACATGAAGCAAATATCCAAGAAAAGCCAATTCTCTTTAATAATTTGGGAAAACAAAGCTTAAGTCCTTTTTTAAAAATCTGTTTATTAATTTAACATGATTTAAGTATTTCAAGCCATCAATGGGTTCGCAATTAATTCAGATATAACATGCTCTTGGGTCCTAGACTACCTGGACAATAGCATAATAGTAGCTACGCATGGACTCTCGTCACCTCGTGCGTACGTAGCCCCCACAAATAGGAGCACATAATCATTCACTTCACCTATGGGGTAAATTCCCCCTCACAATATTAGAAAGGAGACTCACCTCGCTCCGAAGACTTATAACCGGCATTCTACATTCTTCTGAAGGATTAAAACCGACGCACAATGCACCAAAACTAGCCAATTAATGACAAACTAATGAGAACATGCTCAAATACTTGTTAGAAATTCAAATTACGTAGATTCCCAACTAAGCTTAGTGAAATGATCAAAGTGCCCTCGGGCCCACATGCCCCTCGGGCCCATATGCTCGAAATCCATAATTTTTCAAAGATAAGGGTTAGCCATAACCTTAGGGACTTAAATACATAACTTTCTCTTAATTCCATACTCAAAATCGTGGCTAAAATCCAAGATTATAATTTTCTAGGTCTTCAACCAAAACCCCAATTTTTACTCTAATTTCCATGCTTAAATTCGTATATAATTGATATATTTAGCTCATGATGGGTGGGAAAAACTTACCATAGCATGGTTGATGAAGACCCTCTCTTGAACCCTCCAAAAATCGCCAAATGAAGTGAAGAAAATGAGAGAAATGAACCAAATTCGCAACTTAAATCAACCTCACTGCTCCAGTTATTTTCGCTTCTGCGGGAATATTTACGCTTCCACGACTCCGCTTTTGCGGACAAAACTCCGCTTCTATGGTCCCTAAGCTCCAGCCAAATTTCCACTTCAGTGGAAACCAAATCGCATCAACGGTTCTGCTTAAGCGGTCCAAAAGTCGCTTCTGCGGCTCCTCCCCAAGCCGGC
The DNA here is from genome assembly GCA_026770625.1 of Nicotiana glauca. Taxonomy (NCBI): domain Eukaryota; kingdom Viridiplantae; phylum Streptophyta; class Magnoliopsida; order Solanales; family Solanaceae; genus Nicotiana; species Nicotiana glauca. The sequence continues at coordinate 95,282 of MU690485.1, forward strand.
CTTTCCGCTTCTGCGACCATTCCTCCGTAGATGCGGTCCCACTTCTGCGGAACCTTGACCTCATCTGCGGTCCTCAAGCCTTAGTCCAAAAACCGCTTCTGCGGCCACCCGTTTGCCTCTGCGGTTCCGCTTCTGCTCTCAACCAACCGCAGAAGCGAAAATACCAACAACCAGATGCCTTCAAACTCCAATTTTGATCCGTTAACCACCCGGAATCCACCCGAGGCCCCCGGGACCCCAACCAATCCCAAAACATATTACGGACTTGCTCGAGGCTTCAAATTACATCAAACAACACTGAAATCACGAGTTACACCCCAATTCAAACTCTATGAACTTTAAAACTTCAAACTTCGATTTCTGATGTTTAAGCCTATCAAATCATGTCCGATTGACTTCAAATTTTGCACACAAGTCGTATTTGACATTACAGACCTACTCCAACTTTCGGAATTGGATTCCTACTCCGATATCAAAAAGTCAGCCCTCGTTCAAACTCTTCAAAAACCTTCAAATTGCTATCTTTAGCCAAATGGCTTCAAAATGGTCTACGGACCTCCGAGTTCACTTCCGATCGCGCTCCCAACTCCAGAATCACCATACGGAGCTACTCCCAGTCTCGGAATTCCAAACGGACATTGATAGCACCGAAATGCACCTCAAACCAAACTTGTAAAATTTCTTCTAAAATGCTAACTTCCACAATAGGCGCCAACACGGTCCCGGGTCATCCAAAACCCGAACCGGGCATACGCCAAGTCTGATATCATCATACGAACCTATTGGAACCTTCAAATCCTGATTCCGAGGTCGTTTACTCAAAATTCTAAACCTAGTTCATTCTTTCAACTTTAAGCTTTTAAAATGAGAATTTTCACTTAATTTTAACTCCGATGTTTCTGAATTTAAGTTCCGACCATGCGGACAAGTCATAATATTCGAAATGAAGCTGTTCATGGCCTCTGACCGTTGAACGGAGCTATGGTATTCAAAACGACCAGTCGGGTCGTTACATTAACTCTGTCGCCAATTATGCTCTTTCTTTCATCATTTGTCTTGTTTTTACTCTGTTATACGTTTCTACTCTTTACTTTTACGGATATGTTTGGAAGGGCGATCAACCCTCTAATTCAACCGAGGCTATCATATCCTTTTTGGACTGATGGCGATAGCCTTTTGGTCTGACGTGATCGGGGAAGGGCGATCACCTTGCCATGACGGCGATTGATTTTTCTCCGTCCCGACCCTAGTGTGGCTGGGGTCGGATTTGGTGACTTTGTAGATAAGGGCACTTAGCCTGAGCCCCATTTTGACTAAGGTTGGAATTGATATATTTCGATGGCGAAGGCACTCGGCCTTGGTCCTGGTTCGACAGAGACCGAATCCGCTATGTTGTGGTGGCGAAGGAGCATAGCCTGAGTCGCTGTTCGACTGAGGTTGAACCTTCTATATTTTGATGGTGAAGGCACGTTGCCAGAGTCCTGGTTTGACTGAGGTCGAACCTGCTATATTTTGATGACGAAGGCACGTAGCTTGAGTCTCGATTCGGCTGAGGTTGAACCTGCTATATTTTGATGGCGAAGGCACGTATCCTAAGTCCCAGTTTGATTAAGGTCGAACCTGCTATATTTTGATGGCGAAGGCACGTAGCCTGAGTCCTGGCTCGACTAAGGTCGAACCTGCTATATTTTGATTGCGAAGGCACGTAGCCTAAGTCCCGACTCGACTGAGGTCGAACCTGCTATACTTTGATGGCGAAGGAACGTAGCCTGAGTCCTGGTTCGACTAAGGTCGAACCTGCTATATTTTGATGGCGAAGGCACGTAGCCTGAGTCTCGGCTCGACTGAGGTCGAACCTGCTATATTTTGATGGCGAAGGCACGTAGCCTGAGTCCTGGTTCGACTAAGGTCGAACCTGCTATATTTTGATGGCGAAGGCACGTAGCCTGAGTCCCGGTTCGACAGAGACCGAACCTGCTATATTTTGAGGGTGAAAGCACGTAGCCTGAGTCCTGGTTTGACTAAGGTCGAACCTGCTATATTTTGATGGTGAAGGCACGTAGCCTAAGTCCCGGTTCGACTAAGGTCTAACTTGCTATATTTTGATGGCGAAGGTACGTAGCCTGAGTCCCGGTTCGACAAAGACCGAACCTGCTATATTTTGATTGCGAAGGCACGTAGCCTGAGTCCTGGTTCGACAGAGGTCGAATCTGCTATATTTTGATGGCGAAGGCATGTAGCCTGAGTCCCGGTCTGACAGAGGTCGAACCTGCTATATTTTGATGGCGAAGGCACGTAGCCTGAGTCCTGGTTTGACTATGGTCGAACCTGCTATATTTTGATGGCGAAGGCACGTAGCCTGAGTCCCAGCTCGACTGAGGTCGAACCTGCTATATTTTGATGGCGAAGGCACGTAGCCTGAGTCCTGGTTCGACTAAGGTCGAACCTTCTATATTTTGATGGCGAAGGCACGTAGTCTAAGTCCCGGTTCGACCAAGGTCGAACCTGCTATATTTTGATGGAGAAGGCACGTAGCCTGAGCCCTGGTTCGACTATTGTCGAACCTGCTATATTTTGATGGCGAAGGCGCGTAGCTTGAGTCTCGGTTAGACAGAGGTCGAACCTGCTATATTTTGATGGCGAAGGCACGTAGCCTAAGTCTCGGTTCGACAGAGGTCGAACCTGCTATATTTTTGATGGCGAAGGCACGTAGCCTGAGTCTCGGTTCGACAGAGGTCAAACCTACTATATTTTGATGGCGAAGGCACGTAGCCTGAGTCCCAATTCGAACTATGGTCGAACCTGATATATTTTGATGGCGAAGGCACGTAGCCTGAGTTTGAGTTCTGATTTTGGCTTGAGACTGCCCTGTGCCAGCTTTTGGCCGGACGCCGCATTAGGGGTGAAGGGAATGCCTCATATCTTCATTCCGAAGGAGAGGGAGGCCTTCTTCTTCTTGTCCGGTCGTTTTCGGATATCAGTTTCCCTTGAAGCATTCGAGTATCAAGCGGTCGATATGCTTCCTTTGACTCGTTTGAGTTGGATTACTCCTTCGGCTTCGACTCTAGGGAGAAACTATGCGATTTCGCTAGGAAATCCCCACAGACGGCGCCAAATTGTTTGACTCGAAAGTTAAAGAATACTTTGCAAGCAAATCAATTGAAATAATTCAAGGGGGTAAATCACAGCCAATCATAATTAATCACTGAATTAAAAGATAAACTTGAGACATAGGAATAATCCATTATGGGACGATGTAAGTGGGATTTTATTCATCAATATAATTTGATCTGCCTCTTCTTGAAGAGGTTCAGGATCTTACATTGATCTTGTTTATTGCTACCCTTGATGAGTATAAATTTCTATCTCTGGGATATTCCGAATTCTTCATCGAAGTAGTTTGGCTTGCCTCTCCTTAAAGAGGTTCAGGATCTTGCATTGATCTTGTTTATTGCTCCCCTTGAGGAGTATAAATTTCTATCACTGGGATATTCTGAATTCTTCATCGAAGTAGTTTGGCTTGCCTCTCCTTAAAGAGGTTCAGGATCTTGCATTGATCTTGTTTATTGCTCCCCTTGAGGAGTATAAATTTCTATCTCTGGGATATTCCGAATTATCTCTCAGAAGAAGCCCCTCCCTTGAGAGGTCCTCCTTTTTTTGTTTTTATAGTCTCAAACTCTTCTTGCCCGTCACGAGTGGGCCCATGCTCTAGTTATGTAGAGGTCCCTTCATTTGTTTTAAGGACAACTGTCATAAATCGAAAGTCCGCGACGTGACTATTTACCACGGATTGGTCATGATGGGGTTGATTCCCTGTTCGCCGAATGGTCGGATATTTACCAATACAGGCACAACATTTAAGAAATTAAAAATGAAGATTTTTGGAATTTATAATCCTAAACAAGTCAAAAAGGAGCCCAGAGTAATTGTGTGGTTATAAAAGCTTCTCATTAAGGGTAGAACTGTAAGTTTAAGCTAAATTGTTACCAAATTTAGAAATGGGTTATTCTTTTTGGAATGGACCAAAAGAAAATAGGTTCACATAAACTGGAACAGAGAGAGCAGTTAATAGTGGTTAGGAGTAGTTAATGGTTAGTGGGTAAGCTCATTACCACCTAGATGTTTTATCTTCTTTCATTTGCTTATAAATAAGTATTGTATAGATACACAAAGTCAGGAGTTCATTTTGCAGAAATGAAGCAATTTACGATTGTTTCCATAATATTCTCTCTTAGCTCCATATCTGTCGCATGAGCAGGAGTTCACTTCAATGGCTTCCTTCCAATTTTGAGATAGTAATGATTTCTATATATTTTCGTAACACTTGCATGAGCTGCTTATACATGTCTGACTACGTACTCTAGAGGAAATTATACCTTTCTTTTGTTGTATTTATATGCTTGATCCCAACTGGATTTGCACTTAGGGTGTGTTTGGTACGAAGGAAAATATTTTCCAATTTTTCCATGTTTGGTTGGCTTATAAATTTAGAGGTTTATGTGTTTGGAAGTTTACGGGTTTGAAAATACGCGGTTTTTGCGTTAAAAAGTAAAGCATCACATTAGTTCCTTTAGATTGTGTCAATTTTTGGATACTTCGGGTGGAGGAGGGGTGGGGGGAGGT
>MU690485.1:103413-114670 GCA_026770625.1 Nicotiana glauca
AAGTTTACGGGTTCGAAAATACGCGATTTTTGCATTAAAAAGTAAAGCATCACATTAGTTCTTTTAGATTGTGTCAATTTTTAGAGACTTCGGAAAGGGGTGGGGGGAGGTGGGAGGGGGAGGGGTGAGGAGAGTTGCATAAAAAATATTTTCCTAAAAAAAAATATTTTCTACTCTAACCAAACAATAAAAAATATTTTCCGAAAAATATTTTTCACTTACCAACCAAACAAGAGAAAACGAATGATAAAACCACTTATTTTCCATGAAAATATTTTTTAGGAAAACATTTTCTATGAAAAACATTTTCCTTCGTACCAAACACACCCTTAGTTTCCTAATATCTGTCAGCACTTATTCTGATGTTCGTCATGCATGCTATTCATAAAGACATGTATCCAATTTCAAAGTCTGGTTATTTTAAACAATATTGAAATTCAACGTATAATTTATTGTTGTCTTCTTTTCTTTTTGTTTAGGTAAAATGAATTTAAATCGAATCATGGACACCCTTATTTTTTGTCTAATTCTTAAGAGCTTTTTTTCTTGATGAAAGATCGTTGATTTATTTAAATGATATGAATCACTCAAACCAAAAATAAGGGAAAGTTTCATATTTATCGAACGGCCAATCATTTGCTAAAAATAGAGATATTTGATGTAAACACAAAAAGAAAATGAGGACAAATGAGTCAAAGAATTCGGAGGACCATATGTCATAATTTCGATAGTCCACGAAAATACTTTTGTCGTCTAATGTAGATTTGTCCAAGAAGGGGATTTGAATTTATATCCATTTTTTGGGTCACGTTTAACTTGCGTTCGCTTTGCAAAAAAATATTGCAAGTGTACCCACTTTTTCACATAACTTCAGCATGCAGGGATGAAGTAGCAAAGACAATCACGCAAAACTTCAGCATTCTAGTAGACGGGCCTGAAGTAGCAAGTATGCTGAACAAAGTGTGCTGAAGTTTTTGTTTGTAATTGCTGAACTTAAGAGTTAATTTTATCCATGGTCATTGAACTTTTGTGTTTGTTACCCAAAAATCACTATTCTTTTTTTTTTGTTTAGTAAAAATCATTCAACTTTGTGTTTATTACACAAAAGTCACTTTTCTTTCTTTTGCTACACAAAAATTATTTTACTTTGCTCTAGTTATCACAAAAGTCACATTTTTACTTGAAAAGACTATTATGCCCATTATATTATATAAACCTTCATATTTATGTAATACATTCTATATTATATACTATATAATATATAATATATTTTTAACTAAGTATTTTATTTATAAATAAAATAACTTAATATTATTTTTATAATATATTCGTATATTTAATTTTTTCTTAACTTTAATTTTTAAGATATATTAGTAGTGTAATTAAATTTGTCAGTAACTTTAATATATATTAGTAGAGAAAATATCGGCAAGTACATTTCTGTGAGAAAATTCGCAGGTAAACAAACAAAGTAAATGAGAAAAAAAAAACATATGTTAATGTGAAGAAAAACCCTTAGGTACTATATGCGAATTTAGCTAGGGATATTTTCTTGGGGATTTACCTGGGCAATTGGTTATTTGGAAAATTACACTACTAGAAATTCGAGAAAAATCGTCCAAAAAAATCGATCAAAGTGGGTCGGTAATGCCCAATAACCATCCAAAATGCGACCATTAACGTGTGATTGGAATTTTGAAGGTCGGAAGGGTATACCGACCAAAGTTGGTCAGAAATTACCGACCAAATTTGGTTGGTCAATTAAATTCAAAAAAAAAAAAAGAATTGCTGCAAAAAAGTTATTTTTAGTGCTACTAATATATCTTGTAAAATTAAAGTTAAGAAAAAAAATTAAATATACGAATATATTATAAAAATAATATTAAGTTATTTTATTTATAAATAAAATATATAGTTAAAAATATATTATATAGTATATAATATAGAAGGTATTACATAAATATGAAGGTTTATATAATATAAAGGGCATAATAGACTTCCAAGTAAAAATGTGACTTTTGTGATAACTAGAGCAAAGTAAAATGATTTTTGTATAACAAAAGAAAGAAAAATGACTTTTGTGTAATGAACACAAAGTTGAATGATATTTATGTAACAAAAAAAAGAATAGTGACTTTTGGGTAACAAACACAAAAGTTCAATGACCATGAATAAAATTATATCTGAATTTAAGCATAGTAGCTGAAATTTTGTTCTCTATTTGCTGAAGTTTTTGTTTGTAATTGCTGAACTTAAGCATAGTAGCTGAAGTTTTGTTCTCTATTTGCTGAAGTTTTTGTTTGTATTGCACTAAATAAGCTGAAGTTTTTTTGTCCCGAATTCATTAATTTTGTCATTAAGCTTTTTTAAAAACTTCAGCAGAAGATGCTGAAGTTATTTAGTTCATTTATAAAAACTTCAGCACTAAATAAGCTGAAGTTTTTTTGTCCTAGATAAGCTTTTTCAAAAACTTCAGCAGAAGATGATGAAGTTGTTTAGTTCATTTGTAAAAACTTCAACACTAAATAAGCTGAAGTTTTTTTGTCTTGAATTCATTAGTTTTGTCATAAAAGCTTGTTCAAAAACTTTAGCAGAAGATGCTGAAATTATTTAGTTTTTTATAAAAACTTTAACACTAAATAAGTTAAAGTTTTTTTTGTCCTGGATCATTAGTTTTGTTATAATCAGACTACTATAAAATAATCAGATTGCCAATAGTATCTAAATCATAAAATTTTGGAAAGAAATAAACGTGAAACGAACAGAATCACTAAGTGTGACCTTAAACTTTCCGTACGTAGAAATATTCACAAATTATTGTCTACTAACTTACGTAATTATTTATAATTTATTTTTAAATAATCTGATAAACATACTTATGGCAATCATCCCATAAACTGAAGTTTCATAGCAGCACCAACAGCAGGAGAAGAAAGAAGAAGAAGAAGAAGAAGAAGAAGAAGAAGAAGAAGAAGAAGAAGAAGAAGAAAACGAAGAAAGAGGAGAAAGGGGTTGAAGTTGTTTAAAAAGTATGTACAAATTAAAACTTTAATATATATATATATATATATATATATATATACACACACACACACACACACACACACACACACACACATATAGATTAAATGGGGGCGGCCAAATAGGATGCCCGGTGTAATTTTTACGTTCAAAATCTACTCGCGTTACAGATAAAATACTAGGATTAATAAGACCTATAGCCTTGGTCAGAATTTTCCAAATCCAAAACCACTTTTTCAAAAAAAAAAACTATTTTCTTTAAAGTTGAGGTATTTGGCAAGTTTTTGAAAGGAAAAAAAATACTTTTGAGTAAAAGAAGCAGAAAAACATAGGGAAAATACCAGCTATGTCCATTTATAAGTAGCTCTTTATAAAAATTGGTCAATTCATAAAATATTACTAATATTAGCTAGGGAGAAGGTCCGGATTTGTCCCTCTACTATTGTATATTGTTAACATTTGTCCCTCGTTATACTTTTCGTCTATTTTCGTTCCTGCCATTAACAAACTCTTTAGATTTGCCCCTCACCCTAACGGATCTACCATGTGGCAGCTGACCCCTCCAATTTTTGTCTATATCAGATGCCAGTCATATTAAAAAAAAAACAAAAAAAAAAACTACCAAGTCAGATGGGCCCAGAGGAGGGTACGACATAATAGAGAGGAAGAAATAGAGTCTTCACCGGAATCTGGCCGGAGTTGGGTCGAAAACCTTCTCCATCATCTTTTCTTCTTTCTCTTCCATCATTTTTCATGTGAAATACTCTCCCCCTAGAAAAAAAAGGATTAAAAATGAGTTGTGATAGTATTCGGCCAACAGAATCCGACCAATCCACCGGAGCAGCTTCACATGACCACATCCTTATTTTTTTCAGTTATATTTTTCTCATCCTTTTTCTTTTTCAGTTTACAGGTATACATCGCTGATATCCAAGATCTAAATTTTCTGTGGTCAAATTAAACCATGTTTCATAGATCTAAATTTACTGCTGAGTTTCACTAGGAGATGGGGAAGCATTTGGTTCGAAATTTACATATAAATCTCCAAGAAACTCCTTTGGATAAGTACTTTTTCCAGTGACGAATCAGATGATGAAGAAGTTGATAAGCGAGAATCATGATGTTGCATTACAGGTTTATCGATAATATTGGCTTTCTCAATTTTTATTTTCCCTCTGATTAACACGATTCTTCAATGCTATTGGCAACTCAAGCAATCTTCCTAAAAGATTGCAAAGAAGGAAGACCAAATTTAGGAATTTTCTCTATTTGTCTATTGTGTATTCATCATCCTCTATATGTACAAGTTATCCTATCTAGAAAGAATAAACAATGTACACTTGTCTAAATCCTATATGCTATGAGGATAACTAACTAACCACTATTATTATTTACAATGCTTATTCACATATCTCACACATGTGATATAATCTGATGAAAAAAATAGAAAAAATAGAAAAAGGAAAAATCCTCTAATCTGGATGGTGAGAATTAAATCCATCATGTACCATGTGATTTCCTGAGAGAGCTCCACGTGTAAATTCTGATTGTGTAAAAGGATGCTTCTCATTTCTAGATAACTCCAAAGGAATTTGCTTTGTCTGAAAACCAGTGTCTTCTTCTTCTTCAATTGAACATTCATTTCCCTTATTTATTTCTCTGATTAAGTGAGGGAAAATTAGAGTAAGTATTAGAGTTCGTATTCTCAACATCCCCCCTCAAGTTGGAGGGTAAAGAAGTTACCCCCAACTTTCATAGAATGGAATTGTGGGAAGGTCCAGAAAGGGGTTTGGTGAAGAGGTCGACTAATTAAGAGGAGGATGGAACGAAGGAAAGGGAAATGAGATCGGAGAGGAACTGCTGCCGGACAAAATGGCAGTCGAGTTCAACATGTTTGGTGCGTTCATGAAAAATAGGGTTTCGAGCAATATTGATTGCGGCTTTACTATCGGAGTAAATGGGCACTGGAAAGGAAAGAGAAATAGAGAGATTGTCAAGAAGACGAGTGAGCCAAGTTAGTTCTGCCACAACTCGGCGCATTGAACGGTACTCAGCCTCTGCAGAGGAGAGGCTGATGGAGTCTTTCTTCTTAGACTTCCAAGAAATGGGAGACCCACCAAGAGAAATGAAGAAACCACTAACAGATCGCCTAGTTTCAGGACAAGACCCCCAATGTGCATCACCAAAAGCAATTAGATCAAGAGAAGGTTGAGAGTTCAAAATAATGCCCTAGCTTGGATTGAGATTGAGGTAAAGAAGTACTCGGAGAGCTGCATTGAAGTGGGAAAGGCGAGGAATTTGCATAAATTGACTGAGCTTTAGAACAGTAAAGGACAAATCAGGCCGAGTATGGGTGAGGTAATTCAATTTACCCACAAGATGTCGATGTACCGTGGGATTTGGAAGAAGAGGTCCTGTATCAGAGTGAAGCTTTGAAGAAGGTTCCAATAGAGAAGACACATAGAAAGTTGCTGCAATCTCAAATTCTTGGAGCAGATCTAAGGTAAATTTTCTTTGACATACAATTGTACCTTCTTTTTCTCGCAATATTTCCATGCCTAGAAAATAATGGAGATTTCCTAAATCTTTCACCTTGAATTCTGTATGTAAAAATGACTTGAGCCCAGCAATTTCGACTGAATCATTCCCACTAATGATAATGTCATCCACATAGACTGCAATAATATATGTTAAAGTCCCTTGTCATTTAAAAAATAAAGAATAGTCATTCATGGAAGAAGAATAACCTTTGAAACTTAAAGCACCAGCAAACCGAGCATACCATTGCCGGGAAGCTTGTTTAAGTCCATACAAAGATTTTTTAAGAAGGCACACATGATTAGGACTAGGAGGAGAGAGACCAGCTGGAAACTTCATATAGACCTCTTCTTGTAGGTCCCCATGTAGGAAAGCATTGCTCACATCTAGTTGATAAATAGGCCAATCCTTCTTGGTAGCCACTACTAATAAACATCTTATTGTAGTCATTTTGACTACTGGTGAAAAGGTTTCTGTGTAGTCAATACCCTCTCTTTGTACATCCCCCCTCACTACCAATCTAGCTTTCCACCTCTCTATAGTACCATCAGAGTTATGCTTTACTTTGTACACCCATTTATAGGGTAAAGCCTTTTTGCCTGGTGGTAAGGGAACCACATCCCAGGTGTGATTCCTTTTCAAAGCTTTAATTTTAGAAAGCATAGCTTGTTTCCATCAAGGATGTGCAAAAGCCTATAAAAAACTAGTAGGTTCTGAGATAGCTGAGATAGATTGTATAAGGTGTTGATTGTGATGAGATAAAGCTGCAAAGGAATAAACAGTGGGGGCACTAGGTTGCACTAGGTTGAGCAAAACAAGAGGAGGTGAGATCTGTGAGATACACAGTGTTGCATATGTAATCATTAAGGTGTGTGGGCAATTTGGAGACCCTAAGGGATCTTCTAAGAGTTGGTGAAGGGATGTGAGAGTGGGCAGAACTAAAGGGTGAGTGTATAAGAGATGGGGGAAGAGAGAGTGAAGAGGATGAAGGTGGACTGAGATCAGAGGGAGAAGGGTAGGGTGAAGTAGGAGGAGCAGAACCTGGTCCAATAGGTGAAATAGGTTCAGTGGGCAAGAGAGCAGGTGGGGAAATAACAGGGTTGACATCTGCAGGGATATGATCGGAAAAAATGGGAGGTGGAGTTGACTTGATTGAGGCAAAGGGATATTTGTCTTCATGAAAGGTCACATCCCTAGACACAAGAATCTTCCTAGTGTCTAGTGTGAGCACGTGATTTTTTCCTATATAATTATTCCTATAAAATTTAAAGAAAATAATTTTTCTTTGTATGCAATTTTGTGAATTTTCGTTGGTTTTCAGTTATTGTTTGTGTGTGTGCAAGTTTATTTGATCAATTAATAAGAAAATACAAAAATAGGTTGCATTTGCATTTAGGATTTAATTTTATAATCTTGAGTTAAATAGTAAATTATTTATTTTACAATAATTGAAAAATCATAAAAAAATAATGCACTTTGCAGTTTTAGATTTAATTATGTGATTTTTGGTACTTAATTATTTGCAATAATTATTGTTTAGAGATAATTAGAATTTTTAAAGTTAATTTGGTTTTATAATTGTAGGTTTTAATTTTTGAAAATAATTTGAGAAAAATAATAAAAGAAGAGGGAAAGAATTAGAACAAAAAGGAACTGGGCCAAATTCCCTAGGCCTAGTCAATTTCACCGTTAATCCAGCCCAAATCCAGTACCAACCCGGTCCGTCTCCTGCATAGACCCTAAAACGGCATCGTTTATTAACGTTTAGTCTTAACCGTTGAACTCTCCTGATCTGACGGTCCCTAGCAACGCCCGTTACCCGACCCTGATCAAAACCGAACTCGCCCCGAACCGATCCAGCCCCTCAGTAGCCAAACGATCCCGTTTTTATTAAGGGATTGATCATGGCCATTGGATTTCAATCATCCAACGACTATAATTAATATTTTAATTTTATTATACCAGAGACCCCCCTAACCTGGCTCCCCATTTCATTCGCACACCCCCACCTCTCGTCTCCTTTAGAGACAATCGTAACGCCGCCTCCCGCCACCGCGCCGGAAATCGCCTACGGCGGCGTCCGGCGTCCAAACACCTCCATTTTCACACCATAAGCTCTTCATCACCTCCCCATTCTGAATCCGTATTCCCCGTTCCTCGAATCCTTCTAGAATGGTTCGAATATTGGATCAAAAAGATCGACCCCAAACTCTAACTTACCCAAACCATCCCAAATTGACACCCCATGATCCCCTCACCATCGTCATACCAAATCCCTGATCAATTTCCTTCGAATCATCCTAGGGTTTCTCGAATGCTAGATCGAATAATGAAAAATCGGATTTGACCAGGCTTCATGAGATTTTGAGTTTGAGATGGACTTTAGTCATGTGTTTCAGTCAAGAACACATGGTTAAAGTCTATCTCGACTCGAAAAATTGATAGATTCAAGGACGAATCAAGCTTGATTTTTTATTAGTTGTTGATACCCAATTTTTACCTATATATTTTCTATATATACTCAAATACTTTCAAAATAGCATGTGTATACATATATAAGCATGCCCAAAAGTTTTGGTATTTTTCCTCAATTTTTAAGGTTTTTGAGAATCAATTTGTTGTCTATCTTAACAGTACAAAAATCCAAAATTATTATTTTTAGATGAATAACTTATTTCATCCCATATTTACAACAAAATATAATTAATATGGTTTTTTCATATTTTTACAAATTTATTTGGCATTTCTAAAGCTAAATTGCATATAATTGCAATTGTAGCCTATTTTGTAATTAATAGTATTTTATAATTATAAAATTAGTTCCAGTATTTTTAATTTAACATTTGTATACTATTTATTGATTCAGCACTTTCAATTTGTTTTAAAAATCCTTTTATTATTTTTTATAAATTAAAAGGGAGAAATTGGCTATTTAAAACTTGGCCAGATTTCATTACAATTTTAGCCAATTTGCGTCCCAATTCAGACCAATCTTAACCCCAAATCAAACGACCCAATTACAATTTTTAAACCCGCCCCTGATCAAATTTCAAACCCACCCGGTCGGTCCTTTAATCTAGACCGTTGATCATTTGATCAACGACCACAATTTTTTATTACCTTTTTTTAATTCCCAAACCACCCTAACCTATCTCATTTTCCCAAATCTGCCGCCCTAAAGTCCCTTTGTCTCTCAGGCTCTCTCTAACACCCGAAACCATAGCCGCCATTAACGACTTCTCCGACCATATTCCACCGGCATCCATGGCTTCCCAGGCCATGGACGGCCTGCGCTCTCTTCCCTTCACCCCAAATGGTGTTTGCTCAAGGCTTTCAAGGTTCAACCTCAACGAGGCCTGTTCAGATCCTCCACCGATTTGTGTTCCTGTGTCTTCTCCGGCTCCGTTCCGACGTGTTCGAGCCTCAAGAGCCTAGATATGGTCCAGACCTGTTCCAGGCCAGATCCTTTCCAAGCCTTCTCGTTTCTAGGGTTTCTGAGAAACCCTGAAAGCTGTTCGAGGTTCTTTCTCTCTTTATTTTCTTAGATCTGTGATAGATCTGTGGTGTACTCGAGGTTTCAAAGCTTTTTCCCAAATTTCTCTTTTCAAAATTAGTCAGTTTCAATTTAGGGTTTCCAAAACTTTTAAAACGATTTCTGTTTCTTCTTCTTCTTCTTTCTTTATGTGAATCTGCCTGTATATGCTTTGTTCTTATGTGTTTTCGCTTGTGCATATTTTCTCTTATGTTCTTATGTTTTGCCGTTATTATGCATGTTCTTCTACTTGTGCTCTGTTATCTCTTCTACTGTTTCTACAGCATGCTTTCACATGTCTAGCTTATGTGTTCCTTTACCATTTTCTTACTGAGCTTTTGTTTGCCTTTACTGGACTTTTGTTTGAGTTCTAAACCTGTTTCGCCTACTGTTTCTTAAGTTCTATGTCACCTCTATTCTCTCTTGAACTTGCTTGAGTTCTGAGCTTTTCTTGAACATGCTTTGTTTTTACTCTATTGCTTCAAACTTGCCATTATATCTATGTGCTTTCTCATGAGACTCTCTGAGTCTGTTCGATGGCTTGCCCTCTCCTTTCTGTACCCTACTCGAATTTGAAACCCTAGACTAAAGTGGAATCTTTTGCTTATGATTTTGAGACTGTCTATGCCAACCTTTTCTTTCTTGCTTGACGCTTGTGTGGTTATATATGAGGGTTTTTCTTTCAAAAAGGTTCTGCCAACTTGTAATCTCCTTTAATAACGCTCGATTGATTGGTTATTGATTTTCCAATTGAACTTTCCCTCACCCTTTTTCTGACTAAGTTCATTCGAATAAAGCTTTTTACTGGCTGTTTGATTGACCTACTTGCCTTATTTCTCACAAATCATGTACCATAGGATTCTTGCCTTAAATAATCCTTATGTATTTACCAGTGTTATGGTACTTTGGAAAGGTTTTTTTTTAATTATTCATCTTTCCTTAATTGTCTCATGCCCGTTTGAAATCAAACTCCTTAACCTTAGGGAGACTTTCTGTGATTGATTTTAAACTATTTTCTTGGCTTTTTTTTAGTCATTTTCTGCACTATAAAAACAAGACACTACACACAACTCACTACACACAAATATGGGAAAACCTCAAAACACTTCAGACTTCAATTGAACACTATACAATTACAATACTTTCTCTACTACTACTGTCTCTACTTCTAATACTGAGCACTCTGCTCCTCTTCTCTTCTACTATCTGAAACATTCGCGAGTTCTCTTGAACTCTCAAGTATTTGCTGAAGAACCTGAGTTCGCTCTTGCTGATTTCTGGCTGTTACTTGCTTCTATTATTTTGCTGTTCTAAAGCTTGCAACTGGTATGCCCTTCTAATTAAATAATACCCTCCAAACTATATTTTTACTTCTCCTCCTCTGTTATTCACTCTTCACTATGTGTTCATCCTAGTCTGTTATGCTCTCTTTCATCATGTTTCTGCATCTTTGGGTCTGTTTGTGCTTTCTTGCTTTCCTGATGTTTTCTGTAAATGCTTTCCTATGTGATTCCCTGTCCCTTTGACCCTCTTCTTATGTGTGAGTGCAATTCTGAGTCATGTTGGCATTATATTATTGCCACTCATGACTTAGAATCAGGTTCTCTTGAACCTCTACTCAAATCAATTCCCATTCCCTTTACCCCTTATGTGCTGAGCCTTAACTCAGGACTGATGGTGCCCTAATCACCATCCAGACCCAGGTTTGACTTCTAAAGGTCTGCTCTTTATTTGTTGGCCAATTAGATGGTTAGGGGTGTGCCAGTCTCTGCCTATGGCTGGGTATGACCACCCTCTGCTATGGCTCCCTAATCTTTCTCTCACTTTGCACTTATTCCTAGTTCTAAGTTCTGCCCCCTTTGGTAAGCCATGCTTTGGGACCCTGGAGCTCCCTCTGAACTTGGATGCCCGAGGGCTGGCAATTCCACACTGCACTATTCTATTCTAATTGTCATCCAGAGTGTAAGCACTGCCTGGAGTCCTTGAGGCTCCTGGAACTTTGAAACACTTTGGGTGAGAGAAGCCTTGGAAATCTGGAATCCGGATTTGGTGAAACATATGTCATTGGATATTAAGATTGAATTAGGCTGCTCGGATCTAGCTGTAGGCTGTGATGTATTTTTAATCATTTTCTTTCTTCTGGTTCTGTAATATTTTTTGTATAAA
>MU690486.1:0-11070 GCA_026770625.1 Nicotiana glauca
AGATAGCCTTATGCAGAAATGCAAATAGAGACAATGCTTAGTCTCGAAAGGAAAATAGGTAGCCTTATGCAGCGACATAGATAGAGACAGAGCTTAGTCTTGGAAGGCAGATAGATAGCCTTATGCAGAAATGTAAATGGAGACAAGGCTTAGTCTCGAAAGGCAGATAGGTAGCCTTATGCAGGATAGAGGTAGAGCTTAACCTCGGAAGGCAGATAGATAGCCTTATACAGAAATGCAAATGGAGGCAATGCTTAGTCTCAAAAGGCATATAGGTAGCCTTATGCAGGATGGAGGTAGAGCTTAACCTCGGTAGGCAGATAGATTGTCTTATGCAGAAATGAAAATGGAGACATGGCTTAGTCTCGAAAGGCAGATAGGTAGCCTTATGCAGGATGGAGGTAGANACGATGGTTTCGTTAGCTCCTTTAGGTGATTTTGTGGTTGGGAGCGTGTTCGGAATGTAATTTGGAGGTCTGTAGCTCATTTAGGCTTGAAATGCCGAAGTTTGAATTTTTGAAGTTTCCGGTCCGATAGTGAGTTTTTGATCTGATGGTCGGTTTGGAATTTTGGAAGCTTTTGTAGCTCTGTCATGTCATTTTGGATGTGCATACAAAATTTCAGGTCATTCGGGTGAGGTTTAGGTAGGTTTTGGATCGAAAGCGTATTTTGGATGAACTTGAAGTTCTTAGGCTTGAATATTTGATTTAATCGGGTTTCCGGTGTTGTTTTAGATATTAACGGATTGGTGCATGTTCGAATAAGGCGTTAGATGGTATTGGAGTTTTTGGTTGGGGTCCCGGGGGCCCCAGGATGATTTCGGATGGTCGACGGGTAGAATTCCCAAAGTGTGCAGCAGCTCAACTTCTCATCTTCTGGTATTTCCGCTTCTGAGGCTTGGGAACCATAGAAGTGGTGCCGCATAAGCGGCTTCTTCATCACATAAGCGGAATTGGTCACCACTTCAGGAAAACCGCAGAAACGGTCTCCTTTTCGCATAAGCGAAATCGCAAAATGCGGTTAATTGTCCGCAGAAGCGGGCTTTGGTCACTTTAGTGGAACAGCAAAAGCAGATGGTTCTTCCGCAAAAGCGGGACTGCAAAAGCAGTCTCTGGGCCACAAAAGTGGAAACGACTGTTCTGATAAGGGTTTATCCGAGGCTTAATTTCAAAAGTTGGAAAATCAATTGAGATCTCGGAAGAAGGCGATTTTGAGTGGGTTTTGAAGAGAAGATCATTGGGTAACATTGCTTTGGTCCTTTCTAGTTATATTTCATCATTACCTAGTTAGATCAACCATTAGAATTCAAATTTAAGGTCTAAAATTGGGAAAAATGAGTGAAACTTCTTAGACATAATTATGTTATTTTGAGTGGCCATTTGACTTCCGATTCGGGAGATTTTCATATGGTTAGACTCGTGAAACTATGAGGGTTCTGAAAATACGAAAGTTATTCGATTCCGAGCCGTTGTTTTGAGGGGCGTTTTGGTTATTTTACTTATTTTCGTGCCCTAGCTTTAATTTTAATGATGAAATTAGTTGTTTGCGATGTTATTTACGTTACGTAATTGGATTGAATAGATTTGGGCCATTCGGAGTCGGATACTCGTGGCAGAGGAATCGTTCCTTAGTTGATTTTTGCATCGGTTCGAGGTAAGTGGTTTGTCTAACTTTGTGTGGGGGACCTCTCCCCTTAGGAGCTATTACTTGTTATTTTAAATGCCCGGTATGCTAGGTGACGAGCGTGCACTTGTGCTAGTTGTTGAAAATCCATTTTACTTAGAATATTTAACTGTGTTTTCTTGTGAATTTGCCAATTCTAAAATGCAATTTAACTTGTGTTAGCTTAGGATAAGCATGTTTAGCTGACTTACTTGCTTAAACTGTATTATATGTTCTTCATGAAGCATGCTAGACTATAAATTCTATTAATTTTTCTTAGTTAGCATTTATCTTATTTGAATGGTGTGGTGTTACGAATTGAGGACTACGGGACGGCATCCCGATAACTCCCTTTGTATGTGTTTCGTTCTAGGACTGAGAGTGCGGGATACCAAGAAATCCCTAACACTGATATGATTATAAAAGAGGAGGATACCAGAAGATCCTCGGGATACTAAGAGATCCCTTGTGTAGACATGGAGGATACTAGGAGATCCTCGGGATACTAGGAGATCCTTCGAGTATATGATGAGGATACCAGGAGATCCTCGGGATACTAGGAGATCCCTCGAGTATATTATGAGGATACCAGGAGATCCTCAGGATAACACGAGATCCCCGATGATAGATATCCGGTGGTGATTTGCACTTTTATTTATTTTCTTTGTTAGTTATCAGTTATTGTCTTATTTATTATTCTGCTAGATTCTCACAGTAGATTATATCCATATGGTCTTTCCTTATTCTATTGATTATCATATTTTTATCTCATTAGGGCCTCGACCTTCCTCGTCACTACCCGACCAAGGTTAGGCTTGGTACTTACTAAGTACCGTTGTGGTGTACTCATGCCTCTTCTGCGCATGTTTTTCATGTGAAGATCCAGGTACCTCTATGCAGGTGCATTATCAGTAGCTGCAGGGAGCATTTCGGAGACTTGAGGTATATTTGCCGTGTCCGCAGACCGGAGAGTCTCCCTCTCACTCTACCCCCTTTAGTTAGTTAGATGTTATTCTATTCTTCCTTGCTATAGACTTTCCGGATGATTTGAGCATTGTTATGTATTACTCTTAGCCTGCGTTGCTCGTGGGTTTTCAGGTCTTCGGGATGGTTTCAGAATTTAAAGTGTTAAAGTGTATGTTCCAGGCAGCAACTGTATACATTACTCATGTTATTTAGCTTCTGAATATGAATTTCGTAAATGTAGTTACTTCCGCAATGTGTTAGGCTTACCTAGTCGTGAAGACTAGGTGCTGTCATGATGTGTTCACAGTTGGTGAACTAGGGTCGTGACAAGTTGGTATCAGAGCTCTAGGTTCATAGGAGTCATGGGACATAGGCCGGTTTATTAGAGTCTCGCTGATCGGTACGGAGACGTCCGTATTTATCTACGAGAGGCTATGTAACTGTTTAGGAAAATCTTCATTCTTTTGAATTCCTTGTCTTGCAATATTTTGACATCAATTCTAGACTTCTGTCTTTTATTCTCTCACAGATGGTGAGGATGCGTGCTACACTAGAAGACTAGACATCCGCGCCTCTTGTTACCGCCGTCAGAGGTCGGAGTCGGGGTAGAGGTCGAGGACGCACACGAGGTGCAGCTAAAGCACCCCCGCGCACTGCCGTTGAGGTACCACTAGCAGATCCAGTTGGAGCACAGGCACCTGGTACACCTACTACAGCTACTACTACTCTAAAGCTCCAGGAAACCCTGGCTCAGTTCATAAGCATGTACACTACCTTGGCTCAGGCGGGGTTGCTTCCCCTCGCTGCAGCTACATATCAAGCCGGGGGAGGGGCCCAAACTCTTGCAGCCCGCACTCCTGAGCAGAGAGTGCCGATGGAGCAGTCCTAGAGGTTATTCCTGTACCGCCTGCAGCACTAGTGCAGCCCGGGGAAGGGTCAACTGTCTCAGAGGACGAGCAGCGTAGGCTAGAGAGGTTCAAGAAATATGATCCCCCAGTGTTCAGTGGCCTAGCCTCAGATGACGCCTTGGGATTTTTGGAGGAGTGTCATCGTATCCTTCGTAGTATAGGCATAGTGGAGTCTAGTGGGGTTTCTTTCACCACCTTTCAGCTTCGGCGAGCCGCCTATGATTGGTGGCATACTATTGAGATTGATAATCTAGTTTCGGCTACCTCACTGACTTGGACCCAGTTCTCAGACATGTTCATGAGAGAGTTTGTTCCCCAGAGCCTCAGAGATTCTTAGTGTGCGGAGTTTGAGCACTTGCGCAAGGGTGATATGATAGTTTTAGAGTACGCCATCCGTTATACCAAGTTGGCTAGGCATGCGCCTGCTTTGGTTTCCACAGTTCGGGAGAGAGTTCGGAGGTTTATCGAGGGTCTTATTCCGCCCATCTGGTCCAGCATGGCTCGAGAGTTAGAGATGGATATTCCTTATCAGTAGGTAGTGAGCATTGTTAGGAGGATTGAGGGTATGCTCGCCAGGGGGCAAGGGGAGAGGGAGACAAAGAGGTCTCGAGAGTCGGGTCACTACTCTGGTGCCCGTACCTCGTTAGCTGGTCGTTATGGTAGGGGTTATTCTGGTCGCCCTGTTCATTCAGCCTTGCCAGCAGCCGGTAGTACTCCAGCTCCGCCAACACCTCAGGAGCCTTATTCTGCGCCTCCAGTTTCTAGCGTGCCTCCTGCACGAGGTACTTCCAGAGGTCAGTCCAGCAGTCCTAGCTCCAGTCAGTCACAGCCACTGCATCTTCCCAGAGCTTGCTGTGAGTGTGGTGATACCCGCCATATGGTGAGGGATTGCCCTAGACTTGGGAGGAGTGCACATCCACAGACTGCTCAGCCATAGCGTGCTCCTCAGAGTTCTCAGGCTATGGTTCCAGCTTCCACTGCTACCCCACCTGCCCAGCCAGCCAAGGGCGAAGGTTGGGGAGATAGAGGCCGCCCTCGTGAGAGGGGTCGGGCCAGATATTATTGCATTCCCGCTTATACTGAGGCAGTTGCCTCCGAATCTGTCATTACAGGTATTATTCTGGTTTGTCACAGAGAAGCATCGGTTCTATTTGATCCAGGCTCTACTTATTCATATGTGTTCTCTTATTTTGCTTCGCATTTGGGTGTGCCTAGGGATTCTTTGAGTGCCCCCGTTTATGTTTTTACTCCTATGGGAGATTCTATTATTGTGGACCGCGTGTACCGGTCATGTTTGGTTACTATTTGTTGTTTTGAGACCAGGGCTGATCTATTATTACTCGGTATGGTTGACTTTGACATTATTCTGGGCATGAACTGGTTGTCACCCCATCATGCTATTCTTGAATGTCACGCCAAGACTGTGACACTGGATATGCCAGGTGTTCCACATATTGATTGGAGTGGTACTTTAGATCATACTGCCAGCAGGGTTATTTCCTTCCTTAAAGCTCAATGTATGGTTGAGAAGGGGTGTGCTGCGTATTTAGCTTATGTGAGAGATGTCAGTGTTGACACCCCTTCTGTTGATTCAGTCCCAGTGGTATGGGATTTCCCCGATGTATTTCCACTTGATCTTCCGGGCATGCCGCCCGATAGATATATCAATTTTGGCATTGATCAGTTGCGAGGCACTCAGCCCATTTCTATTCCCCCGTATCGCATGGCTCCTCCTGAGTTGAAGGAGTTGAAGGATCAGTTGCAGGAATTGTTGGGTAAGGGTTTTATTCGACCCAGTGTTTTTCCATGAGGTGCTCATGTCTTGTTTGTAAAGAAGAAGGATGGTTCTATGCGTATGTGCATTGATTATCGCCAGTTGAACAAAGTTACAGTGAAGAACCGATATCCTTTACCTCATATCGGTGATCTGTTTGATCAGCTTGAGGGTGCACAGGTGTTTTCCAAGATTGATTTGCGCTCAGGTTATCATCAGTTGAAGATTCGGGATCCAGATATCCCGAAGACTGCCTTCAGGACTCGGTATGGTCATTATGAGTTCCTTGTTATGTCTTTTGGGCTAACTAATGCCCTAGCAGCTTTTATGAATTTGATGCACAACGTATTCGGACCACATCTTGACTCATTCTTGATTGTTTTTATTAATGATATTCTGGTATATTCCCAAAGTCGGGAGGAGCATGGGCAGCACCTGAGGATAGTGCTTCAGACTCTAAGGGAGAAGAGATTATATGCAAAGTTCTCCAAATGTGAGTTATGGCTGAGTTCTGTGGCATTCCTAGGCCACGTGGTATCGAGTAAGGGCATTCTAGTGGATCCGAGGAAGGTGGATGCCATGCAGAGTTGGCCCAGGCCCTCCTCAGCTACGGAGATTCACAGTTTCCTGGGGTTGGCGGGTTATTACAATCTCTTTGTTGAGGTGTTTTCATCGATTGCGGGCCCTATGACTAGATTAACTCAGAAGGGTGCCCCATTTCAGTGGATAGAGGAGTGTGAGGAGAGCTTCCAAAAGCTCAAGACAGCTTTGACTTCAGCCCCAATCTTGATGCTACCTACCGGTTTGAGGTCCTATACAGTTTATTGTGATGCCTCATGGGTCGGACTTGGATCGGTGTTGATGCAGGACGGTAGTGTGATTGCATACGCGTCCAGACAGTTGAAAGTGCATGAAAAGAACTACCCTGTCCACGATCTTGAGTTAGCTGCCATTGTTCACGCCTTGAAGATCTGGCATCATTATTTGTACAGGGTGCCTTGTGAGACCTATACTGACTATCGGAGTTTGCAACACTTACTTAAGCAGAAGGACCTGGATATGTGTCAGAGGAGATGGTTAGAGTTAAAGGATTATGATATTACTATCCTTTATCACCCGGGCAAGGCCAATGTGGTTGTCGATGCCTTGAGTCGCCGGGCGGAGAGTTTGGGAAGTTTGGCATATCTACCAGCCTCAGAGAGACCTATGGCAATGGATGTTCAGGCTTTAGCCTGACAGTTCGGGAGATTGGACCTTTCAAAGCCCAGTCAGGTTCTAGCCTGCGTTTGTTCTCGGCCTTCCCTATTTGATCGCATCAGGTAGCGGCATTATGATGACCCTCATTTGCTTGTCCTTCAGGACAGAGTTCGGCGTGGTGATGCCTGAGATGTTAACATCGGGGATAATAGGGTATTGAGGATGTATTGTTGTATTTGTGTGCCCAATGTCGACGATCTTCGAGAGTTAATTCTAGCAGAGGCCCAAAGCTCGAGTTTTTCCATCCATCCGGGTGCTGTGAAGATGTATCAGGACTTCAGGTAGCAGTACTGGTGGAGGCGGATGAAGAAGGATATAGTTGACTATGTGTCTAGATACCTCAATTTCTAGCAGGTGAAGTATGAGCACCAGCGTCCGGGTGGGTTGCTACAGCAGATTGAGATCCCAGAGTGGAAGTGGGAGCGTATCACTATGGACTTCGTATCTGGACACCCACGGACTGTGAAGAAGTTTGATTCTATTTGGGTCATTGTGGATCGGCTGACCAAGTCTGCTCATTTCATATATGTGTGTACCACTTACTCATCGGAGCGGTTGGTGGAGCTTTATATCAGGGAGATCGTCCGTTTGCATGGTATTCCAATTTCTATTATCTCAGACAGAGGTACTCAGTTTACATCGCGGTTCTAGAAGGTCGTGCAGTAGGAGTTAGGCACTCGGGTGGAGTTGAGCACGACATTTCACCCCCAGAAGGACGGACAGTTCGAGCGTACTATTCAGAATCTGGAGGATATGCTCTGTGCATGCGTGATTGAGTTTGGAGGGTCATGGGATCATTTGCTGCCACCCGCGGAGTTTGCTTATAACACCAATTATCAGTCCAACATTCAGATTGGGCCGTATGAGGCCTTATATGGTAGGAGATGTAGATCTCCGGTGGGTTGGTTTGAGTCGGGTGAGGCTATATTATTGGACACAGAGATGGTTCAAGATGCAATGGAGAAGGTTAAGGTAATTCAGGATAGACACCATGCAGCCCAGTCCCGACAGAAGAGTTACACGGACAAGAAGGTTCGTGATGTTGCATATATGGTGGGCGAGCGGGTTTTGCTTCGAGTCTCGCCTATGAAGGGCATCATGAGGTTTGGAAAGAAATGGAAGTTGTGTCTCAGATTTATTGGGTCCTTTGAGATCTTGAGGCGAGTTGGGGAGGTTGCTTATGAGCTTGCCTTACCTCCCAGCCTAGCCGAAGTTCATCCGGTATTCCATGTTTCGATGCTCCAGAGATATCACGGTTATCCGTCGTACGTGTTCGATTTCAGTTCAGTCCAGTTGGACAAGGATCTATCCTATGTTGATGAGCCAGTGGCCATTTTGGACAGGTAGATCAGAAAGTTGAGGTCAAAGAGCATTGCTTCAGTAAAGGTCCAGTTGCGGGGTCAGCCGGCCGAGGAGGCGACTTGGGAGACCGAGCAATATATGCGCAGCTAGTACCCTCATCTTTTTGTTACTTCAAGTATGTTCTCTATGCTCGTTCGACGACGAACGAATGTTTAAATGTCGGAGGATGTAACGACCCGGCCGGTCATTTTTGGAATTTATGCCCCGATCCCCCATTAATTGCTTTCCCTAAGTTCATTTCTGCTATTTTGGTTTGCTGGGACATTCGGTATTAGCATTCGGAGTGTTTTTGGACACTTAGTCCCTAAATGAGAGCTTGAAAGTTGAAAAATGGTCTGTATTCAGAACAGTGAGAAGACGACCTCGGAATGGAAATTCGATGGTTCCGTTAGCTCCATTAGGTGATTTCGGGGTTGGGAGTGTGTTCGGAATGTAATTTGGAGGTCCGTAGCTCATTTAGGCTTAAAATGCTGAAGTTTGAATTTTTGAAGTTTTCGGTCCGACAGTGAGTTTTTGATCCGAGGGTCAGCTTGGAATTCTGGAAGCTTCTTCGTCATGTCATTTTGGATGTTCATGCAAAATTTCAGGTCATTCGGGCAAGGTTTGGGTAGGTTTTGGATCGAAAGAGTATTTTGGATGAACTTGAAGTTCTTAGGCTTGAATCTTTGATTTAATCGGGTTTCCAGTGTTGTTTTAGATGTTTAAGGATTCATGCAAGTTCGAATAAGGCATTAGATAGTATTGGAGTTTTTGGTTGGGGTCCCAGGGGCCCCGGGATGATTTCGGATGGTCGACGGGTAGAATTCCTAAAGTGTGCAGCAGCTGAACTTCTCATCTTCTGGTATTTCCGCTTTTGTGGCTTGTGAACCGCAGAAGCAGCGCTGCATAAGCGGCTTCTTCATTGCATAAGCGGAATTGGGCACCACCTCAGGAAAACCGCACAAACGGCCTCCTTTCCACATAAGCGGAACCACAAATGCAGTTAATAGTCCGCAGAAGCAGACTCTGGTCACTTTAGTGGAACCGCAAAAGCGGTTGGTTCTTCTGCAAAAGCGGGACCGCAGAAGCGGTCACTGGGCCGCAAAAGCGGAAACGACTGTTCTGATGAGGGTTTATCCGAGGCTTAATTTCAAAAGTTGGAAAATCAATTGAGAGCTCGGAAGAAGTCGATTTTGAGTGGGTTTTAAAGAGAACATAACTGGGTAACGTTGCTTTGCTCCTTTCTAGTTATATTTCATCATAACCTAGTTAAATCAAACATTAGAATTTAAATTCAGGGTCTAAAATTGGAAAAAATGGGTGAAACTTTGCAGACTTAATTATGTGATTTTGAGTGGGCATTTGACCTCCGATTAGGGATATTTTCATACAGTTAGACTCGTTAGAGTATGAGGGTTCGAAAATGTGAAAGTTATTCAATTCCGAGATGTTGGCCTGAGGGGCATTTTGGTTATTTTACCTATTTTTGCGCCATAGCTTTTATTTTAATGATGAAATCAGTTGTTTGCGATGTTATTTACGTTACGTAATTGGATTGAATAGATTTGCGCCATTCGGAGTCGGATACTCTTGGCAAAGGCATTGTTCCTTAGTTGATTTTTGCAACGATTCGAGGTAAGTGGCTTGTCTAACTTTGTGTAGGGGACCTCTCCCCTTAGGAGCTATTACTTATTATTTTAAATGCCCGATATGCGAGGTGACGAGCGTGTACTTGTTCTAGTTGTTGAAAATCCATTTTACTTAGAATATTTAATTGTGTTTTCTTGTGAATTTGCCTATTCTAAAATGCAATTTAACCTGTGTTAGCTTAGGATAAGCATGTTTAGCTGACTTATTTGCTTAATTTCTTAAACTGTATTATATGTTCTTAGTGAAACATGCTAGACTAGAAATTCTATTAATTGTTCTTACTTAGCATTTATCTTATTTTAATGGTGTGGTGTTACGAATTGAGGACTACGGGACGACATCCAGATAACTCCCTTTGCATGTGTTTTGTTCTACGACTGAGAGTGCGGGATACCAAGAGATCCCTGGCACATATATGATTATAAAAGAGGAGGATACCAGGAGATCTTCGGGATACAAAGAGATCCCTTGTGTAAACATGGAGGATACTAGGAGATCCTCGGGATACTAGGAGATCCCTCGAGTATTTGATGAGGATACCAGGAGATCCTCGGGATACTAGGAGATCCCTCAAGTATATGATGAGGATACCAGGAAATCCTCGGGACACCAAGAGATCCCCGATGATAGATATCCGGTCGTGATTTTCACTTATATTTATTTACTGTGTTAGTTCTCAGTTATTGTCCTATTTATTATTCTGCTAGATTGTCACAGTATGTTATATCCATATGGTCTTTCCTTATTCTATTGATTATCATGTTTTTATTTCAGTAGGGCCTCGACCTTCCTCGTCACTACTGGATCGAGGTTAGACTTGGCACTTACTGAGTACCGATGTGGTGTACTCATGCCTCTTCTGCGGATGTTTTCATATGCAGATCCAGGTACCTCTACGCAGGCGCATTATCAGTAGCTGCAGGGAGCATTTCGGAGACTTAAGGTATATTTGCCGCGTCCGCATAATGGAGAGTCTCCCTCTCACTCTACCCCCTTTAGTTAGTTAGATGCTATTCTGTTCTTCCTTGCTATAGACTTTCCGGATGATTAGAGCAGTGTTATGTATTACTCTTAGTCTGTGTTGCCCGTGGGTTTTCGGGTCTTTGGGATGGTTTCAGAATTTAAAGTGTTAAAGTGTATATGCCAGGCGGCAATTGTATACATTACTCACGTTATTTAGCTTTTGATTATGAATTTCGTAAATGTTGTTACTTATGCAATGTGTTAGGCTTACCTAGTGGTGAAGACTAGGTGCCGTCAAGACGTGTTCACAGTTGGTGAACTAGGGTTGTGGCATAAGATTTTCTTAGCTGGTAGCTGATTATAATATCGTGACTGCTGGGGATGTTGGGTGTGGATAGTAATTGTGAATAAGCATTTGTTTTGAAAGTTTCAACCCTGAAAAGTACGAGTGCACGAATGTATTCAATGATTCACGATTTGGGTGCCTGCATCCAAGGAAAAATCGTGAGCTCTGTAGCGGGGAACAGGTTAGTTCATCTTCCCGTGGCT